>WNWK01024521.1:0-29631 GCA_009830355.1 Cherax destructor
GACTGTGCCTCTGTTCCAGAAGTGTTTTCAGTTGGTGTAAGATTACTGTCATTTCTCGGCAGTCTTTTTTCCCTCCTGGCTCTAAAACACTTCTTTCCTGGAGAGCTTATGGCTTCCTTCCTTTGTTTCCCATAGTCTGGCTGGTCTGTGTCTTCTTGTCCCCTTTAGATGATGTGCCTGGCAGTATGTATTGTAGCATTTTCTTTCATGGAGTGATGAGTGACACATTTCGGGGTGAAATAGGTACGTATATGTACGTGTATATGTGTATATATGTCGTTCTAAATAAGCTGAATAGGCCGAACTCCCTTAAAAATTAAACTTTTCCTCCAAAATTTTAAGAGATTGATAAGCAGTTTTTTTTTCATTAACAATGATATAATGATATAATTTTTGGACCAAAACTAACTTAGAAATCTCACCTAACCTCCCCAAAGTAACTCTAAATTTTCTTCACTAAATTTTCCTACATACATATATCACTGGTAAACTGAAATATACAGTGGACCCTCGCTTATCGGCCGTAATCCGTTCCAGAAGCTCGGCCTAAAAGCGAAATAATATTTCCCATAAGAATTAATGTAAATACAATTAATCCGTTCCAGACAAAAATATCAACAAAAAAATATTTTGTTTAAGATTAACTATAGTTTTACATACACAAAACAATGAGAACTAAATAAAATGACTAAAGAAATGGATAAATGAACATTTAAATCACTATTACATATGTATCTTTAATAAAGGCAGGAGGAGAGTATTGTTTGGAGACAGAACAAAATACTCCTTCAATATGATGCTAATATCAACTGTATACGGCTTATTTATCTATCACAATTCATCTAATATGACATAATAAACAATATTAATAACATAAAAACATGACATATACTCTAGAATGAATAAAACATATCATTATGAATGTCACGAGTGATATTGTGTTGTTTGTTGTTGGGTGTATAAGGGCCACTGAAAGATAAGCAGTTACTAAAAACAACAGACATAGCCCCACTCCACAAAGGGGCAGTAAAGCAATAGCAAAGAACTACAGACCAATAGCGCTAACATCCCATATCATAAAAATCTTTGAAAAGGTTCTAAGAAGCAAGATCGCCACTCATCTTGATACCCATCAATTGCACAACCAAGGGCAGCATGGGTTTAGAGCAGGTCGCTCCTGTCTGTCCCAACTACTGGACCACTACGACAAGGTCCTGGATGCTCTAGAAGACAAACAGAATGCAGATGTTATATACACAGACTTTGCAAAAGCCTTTGACAAGTGTGACCATGGTGTAATAGCACACAAAATGCTTGATAAAGGAATAACAGGAAAAGTTGGTAGATGGGTCTATAATTTCCTAACAAGTAGAACACAGAGTAGTAGTCAACAGAGTAAAGTCTGCGGCAGCTACTGTGAAAAGCTCTGTTCCACAAGGCACAGTACTCACTCCCATCCTGTTCCTCATCCTCATATTGGACATAGACAGGGATATAAGCCACAGTGCCGTGTCTTCCTTTGCAGATGACACCCGAATCTGTATGACAGTGTCCACCGTTGAAGACACTGCAAGACTCCAAGTAGACATAAACCAAATCTTTAAATGGGCTGCAGAAAACAATATGAAGTTCAATGATGAGAAATTTCAATTACTCAGATACGAAAACGTGAAGAAATTAAAATCTCATCGGAGTACAAAACTAATTCCAACCACACAATAGAGCGAAAAACTAATGTCAAAGACCTGGGAGTTATCATGTTAGAGGATCTCACCTTCAAGGACCATAACACCATAGCAATTGCATCTGCTAGAAAAATGACAGGATGGATAATGAGAACCTTCAAAACTAGGGATGCCAAGCCCATGTTGACACTTTACAGATCGCTTGTTCTATCTAGGCTGGAATATTGCTGCACACTAACTGCACCTTTCAAGGCGGGTGAAATTGCTGACCTTGAAAATGTGCAGAGAACCTTCACGGCACGCATAACTGTGATAAATCACCTCAATTACTGGGAACGGTTGAAGTTCCTAAACCTGTACTCTCTAGAATGCAGGCGGGTGAGATACATTATTATATACACATGGAAAATTCTCGAGGGATTAGTACCAAACTTGCACACGAGAATCACTCCCTACGAAAGCAAAAGACTCGGCAGGCGATGTAACATCCCCCCAATGAAAAGCAGGGGTGCCACTAGCACGTTGAGGGACAACACAATAAGTGTCAGGGGCCCAAGATTGTTCAACTGCCTCCCAGCATACATCAGGGGAATTACCAACAAACCCCTGGCTGTCTTCAAGCAGGCACTGGACAGGCACCTAAAGTCTGTACCTGATCAGCCAGGCTGTCGTTCGTACATTGGACTGCATGCAGCCAGCAGTAACAGCCTGGTTGATCAGGCTCTGGTCCAACATGAGGCCTGGTCACAGACTGAGCCGCAGGGGCGTTGACCCCTGGAATTCTCTCCAGGTAAACTCCAGTGAAGGCGGCGGTGTTGTCAGTCGCCCTATATACCTCAAACAACAATAAAGGAGTTAAGTTTTGATGAAGAAAAAAAGGAGAGTGGTGCATTGAGGTATCTGTGGAGACAAAAAACGTTATCCATGGAGGCAAAGAAGGGAATGTATGAAAGTATAGTGGTACTAACAATCCTATATGGGTGTGAAGCTTGGGTTGTAAATGCTGTAGCGAGGTGGCGGCTGGAAGCAGTGGAGATGTCCTGTCTAAGGGCAATGTATGGTGTAAATATTATGCAGAAAATTCGGAGTGTGGAAAATAGGAAGAGATGTGGAGTTACTAAAAGTATTAGTCAGAGGGCTGAAGAGGGGTTGTTGAGGTGGTTTGGGCATTTGGAGAGAATGGATCAAAGTACTAGAATGACTTGGAGAGAGTATAAATCTGTAGGGGAAGGAAGGCGGGGTATTGGTCGTCCTCGAAAAGGTTGGAAGGAAGGGGTAAAGGAGGTTTTATGGGCGAGGGGCTTGGACTTCCAGCAAGCGTGCGTAAGCATGTTAGATAGGAGTGAATGGAGACGAATGGTTTTTGGGACCTGACGAGCTGTTGGAGTGTGAACAGGGTAATACAGTGGTACCCCGACTTACGATGGTCCCCAAACTCACCCTTTTATGTAAGTTTATTTTTTTAAATGATTTTGTAAGTGTAATTTTGGGGGTCTAAAAGGACTAGTCTATTTTACATCATTCCTTATGGGGATAAATTCGTTTGGTAATGGCACTTGAACAGCATTCTTGAATGAAAAAATATCGTAAGTCGGGGTACCACTGTATTTAGTGAAGGAATTCAGGGAAACCGGTTAGCTGGACTTGAGTCCTGGAAATGGGAAGTACAATGCCTGCACTTTAAAAGGAGGGGATTGAGATATTGGCGGTTTGGAGGGATTTTCTGAACTGTCGTATCTTAGCGCCTCTGCAAAGACAGTGATTATGTGCGAGTGAGGTGAAAGTGTTGAATGATGATGAAAGTATTTTCCTTTGGGGATTTTCTTTCTTTTTGGGTCACCCTGCCTCGGTGGGAGACAGCCGACATATTAAAAAAAAAATACAGTGGAACCCCGAATATCGGTCGATTCGTATTTAGGTCGGTTTTTGGGCAGAAATTTTGCTCCGTATTTCAGTCGGTGCCTCTCAAATTGGCCATATTAGACGTGTCAGCCTGCCGGGACGCCGCACATAGGTGAGTCAGTCTCCCTGCGTCTGTCGGTGAATGAGCATATACTCCGCACATTCATCCAAACATTTCCTTAAAATCCATTGTTGTTTTGTGCTTGTTTATTAAGTGCAACTGTGAAATAAGCCACCATGGGCCCAAAGAAAGTTCCTAGTAAAGTTCCTTTGGTAAAGAACGTGAGAAACACGATGGAATTTAAGAAAGAAGTTATTGAAAAATATGAGTGGTGTGTGGGTGCTGGAACTTGCTAGGATGTATGAGAAATCCAAATCAACAATCACTTTCATCCTGGCAAAGAAAGAACACATCAAGGAAGCTGATGTGGCAAAAGGGGTAAACATGTTAACAAAAAAGAGATCACAAGCAAATGAAGATGTGGAGAAATTGTTGTTGTTGTGGATCAGCGAAAAGCAGTTAGCGGGAGATAGTGTTTCAGATGTTAGTGAATTCAAGGCCAGCAGAGGCTGGTTTGACAGATTTAAGAAGCGAAGTGGCATACACAGTGTTGTAAGGCATGATGAGGCTGCAAGTTCAGACAAACATGTGGCTGAAAAATTTGTGCATGAATTCAAGGGGTACGTAGAGACTGAAGAATTCCAACCCCAACAAGTGTTCAATTGTGACGAAACAGGCCTCTTTTGGAAAAAAATGCCAAAGAGGACCTACATCACGCAGGAGGAAAAGGCACTGCCAGGACACAAGTCTATGAAGGATAGGCTAACTCTTTCGTTCTGTGCTAATGCTAGTGGGGATTTCAAAGTGAAACCTTTACTGGTGTATCACTGAAAATCCCAGTGTGTTCAAGAAAAACAATGTCATCAATTGTGTGTGATGTGGAAAGCTAATCATAAGGCATGGGTCACGAGGCAACTTTTCACTGACTGGGTTCATGAAGTGCTTGGCCCGAGTGTGAAAAAATACCTCCTGGAAAATAAATTGCTACTCTAAGTGCCTCCTAATAATGGACAATGCTCTTGCTCATCCTCCAAACTTGGTAGACCAATTGTCTAGGGATTTCAGTTTTATAACAGTGAAATTCTTGTCTCCTAACACCATTCCTCTCATCCAGCCCATGGACCAGCAGGTCATTTCTAACTTCAAAAAACTCTACACAAAAGCAGTGTTTCAAAGGTGCTTTGAAGTGACCTCGAACACTGAATTCACCCTAAGAGAGTTCTGGAGGAATCACTTCATTATCTACAACTGCATAAGCCTTATAGGTAAGGCTTGGCAGGGAGTGACTTCCGGGACTTTGAACTCTTCTTGGAGAAAATTGTGGCCAGAATGTGTCCTCGAGAAGGATTTTGAAGGGTTTGAGGCTGACCCTGATGACCCTACGCCTATTGTGGAATCTATTGTGTCTTTGGGGAAGTCTATGGGGTTGGATGTGAGTGGCGAGGATGTGGAAGAGTTGGTGGAGGACCACAGGGAAGAGTTAACCACTGAAGAGCTGCAACACCTTCAACTGGAACAGCGAACAGCAACAAACCACAGCTGAGGAACTTGCTTCAGAGGAGGAGGAGGGTGCAAGCTTTTGCTGAGAAATATCACTCTGATGAAGCTGAAACAAGCCATATCTGCAACATGTTCAGTGACAAAACCTTGGCCCACTTCAGGCAAATCTTAGAGGCGCCAGAAACAGACCTCTCTGGACAGTTTTTTGTGCAACAGGGGTCCAGTGACTCTCAAGCTGGTCCTAGTGCCATTAAAAGACAAAGAAGGGAAGTAACCCCTGAGAGGAACTTGATACCTGAAGTCATTATGAAGGGGGATTCCCCTTCCAAACAATAACCTCTCCTCCTCCCTCTCCCCTCCTCCCTGTCTTCCATATGCCAACAAGAGTCTTCAATACAGGTATGTAATAATGATTTAAATGTTCATTTATATCTAATTGTCATTGTTTTGTGTATGTAAAACTATAGTTAAACTTTACAAAATGTATTTTTTTTAATTTTTGTGTGTCTGGAACGGATTAATTGTATATTTACATTAATTCTTATGGGAAATATTGCTTCGAATCTAGGCCGCTTCGAATTTAGGCCAACCTTCTGGAACGGATTATGGCTGATATTCAGGGTTCCACTGTATGTATGTATGTATGTATGTACTCACCTAATTCACCTAATTGTACTCACCTAATTGTGGTTGCAGGGGTCGAGACTCAGCTCCTGGCCCCGCCTCTTCGCTGTCTGCTACTGGGTCTCTGCTCTCCCTGTTCCATGAGCTTTATCATACCTTGTCTTAAAACTATGTATGGTTCCTGCCTCCACTATATCTTTCTCTAGTCCATTCCACTTCCTGACTACTCTGTGGCTGAAGAAATGTTTCCTGACATCCCTTTGACTCATCTGAGTCTTCAGCTTCCAGTTGTGTCCCCTTGTTTCTGTGTTCCCTCTCTGAAACAACCTGTCACTATCTACCTTGTCAATTCCCCGCAGTATTTTGTATGTCGCTATCATGTCTCCTCTGACCCTTCTTTCCTCCAGTGTTGTTAGTCCTATTTCCCTCAATCTTTCTTCATAAGACAGACCCCTGAGTTGTGGAACTAACCTTGTCGCAAACCTTTGCACTTTCTCTAGTTTCCTTACGTGCTTGAGTATGTATGTATGTATGTATGTATGTATATATGTATATATATGTATGTATGTATGTATATATATATATATATATATATATTTTTTTTTTTTTATTAACACATCGGCCGATTCCCACCAAGGCAGGGTGGCCCGAAAAAGAAAAACTTTCATCATCATTCACTCCATCACTGTCTTGCCAGAAGGGTGCTTTACACTACAGTTATAAAACTGCAACATTTACACCCCTCCTTCAGAGTGCCGGCACTGTACTTCCCATCTCCAGAACTCAAGTCCGGCCTGCCGGTTTCCCTGAATCCCTTCATAAATGTTACTTTGCTCACACTCCAACAGCACGTCAAGTATTAAAAACCATATGCCTCCATTCACTCCTATCAAACACGCTCACACATGCTTGCTGGAAATCCAAGCCCTCGCACACAAAACTTCCTTTACCCCTCCCTCCAACCTTTCCTAGGCCGACCCCTACCCCGCCTTCCCTCCACTACAGATTTATACACTCTCGAAGTCACTCTGTCTCGTTCCATTCTCTCTACATGTCCAAACCACCTCAACAACCCCTCCTCAGCTCTCTGGACAATCGTTTTGGTAATCCCGCACCTCCTCCTAATTTCCAAACTCCGAATTCTCTGCATTATATTCACACCACACATTGACCTCAGACATGACATCTCCACTGCCTCCAGCCTTCTCCTCGTTGCAACATTCATCACCCATGCTTCACACCCATATAAGAGCGTTGGTATAACTATACTCTCATACATTCCCTCTTTACTTCCATGGACAAGGTTCTTTGTCTCCACAGACTCCGAAGTGCTCCACTCACCCTTTTCCCTCATCAATTCTATGATTCACCTCATCCTTCATAGACCCATCCGCCGACATGTCCACTCCCAAATATCTGAATACATTCACCTCCTCCATACTCTCTCCCTCCAATCTGATATCCAATCTTTCGTCACCTATTTTTTTTGTTATCCTCATCACCTTACTCTTTCCTATATTCACTTTCAATTTTCTTCTTTTACACACCCTACCAAATTCATCCACCAACCTCTGCAGCTTCTCTTCAGAATCTCCCAAAAGCACAGTGTCATCAGCAAAAGCAACTGTGACAACTCCCACTTTGTATTTGCTTCTTTATCTTTTAGCCTAACACCTCTTGCCAAGACCCTCGCATTCACTTCTCTTACAACCCCATCTATAAATATATTGAACAACCACGGTGACATCACACATCCTTGTCTAAGGCCCACTTTTACTGGGAAATAGTCCCTTCCCTCCTACACACTCTAACCTGAGCCTCACTATCCTCATAAAAACTCTTCACTGCTTTCAGTAACCTTCCTCCTATTCCATACACCTGCAACATCTGCCACATTGCCCCCCTATCTACCCTATCATACGCCTTTTCCAAATCCATAAATGCCACAAAAACATCTTTACCCCTATCCAAATACTGTTCACCTATATGTTTCACTGTAAACACTTGGTCTACACACCCCTACCCTTCCTAAAGCCCCCTTGTTCATCTGCTATCCTGCTTTCTGTTTTACTCTTAATTCTTTCAATAATAACTCTACCATACACTTTACCAGGTACACTCAACAGACTTATTCCCCTATAATTTTTGCACTCTCTTTTGTCCCCTTTGCCTTTATACAAAGGAACAATACACGCTCTCTGCCAATCCCTAGGTACCTTACCCTCTTCCATACATTTATTAAATAATAGCACCAACCACTCCAAAATTATATCCCCACCTGCTTTTAACATTTCTATCTTTATCCCATCAATCCCAGCTGCCTTACCCCTTTCATTCTACCCACTGCCTCACGAACTTCCCTACACCCACAACTGGCTCTTCCACACTCCTACAAGATGTTATTCCTCCTTGCCCTACACACGAAATCACAGCTTCCCTGTCTTCATCAACATTTAACAAATCCTCAAAATATTCTCTCCATCTTCCCGATACCTCTAACTCTCCATTTAATAACTCTCCTCTCCTATTTTTAACTGTCAAATCCATTTGTTCTCTAGGCTTCCTCAACTTATTAATCTCATTCCAAAACTTTTTCTTATTTTCAACAAAATTTGCTGATAACATCTCACCCACTCTCTCATCTGCTCTCTTTTTACATTGCTTCACCACTCTTTTAACCTCTCTTTTCTCTCCATATACTCTTCCCTCCTTGCATCACTTCTACTTTGTAAAAACCTCTCATATGCTAACTTTTTCTCCCTTACTACTCTCTTTACATCATCATTCCACCAATCGCTCCTCTTCCCTCCCGCACCCACTCGCCTGTAACCACAAACTTCTGCTGAACACTCTAACACTACATTTTTAAATCTACCCCATACATTTTCGACCCAATTGCCTACACTCTCACTAGCCCATCTATCCTCCAATAGTTGTTTATATCTTACCCTAACTGCCTCCTCTTTTAGTTTATAAACCTTCACCTCTCTTTTACTTACTGATTCTATTTTCCTTGTATCCCATCTACCTTTTACTCCCACTGTAGCTATAACTAAAAAGTGATCTGATATATCTGTAGCCCCTCTATAAACATGTACATCCTGAAGTCTACTCAGGATATATATATTTATATATATATATATATATCCAGTGGACCCCCGAGTAATGAGCACCCCGGAAATCGTACAATTATGTAAGTATAATGTAAGTTTTTTTGTAAGTGTATTTTTGGGGGTTTGAAATAGACTAACCTACTTGACATTATTCCTCCAGGGAGTAAATTCGTTCGGTAATGGCACTTGAGCAGGCTTTTGGAATGAATTATGCTCATTACTCGGGGGTCCACTGTATTGTATCTCCAAAATATTGTAACTCAAACCCCAAAATACAGTGGTACCTCGAGTTATGATATTTTTTCGTTCGAGAATGCTGTTCAAGTGCCATTACCAAACGAATTTATCCCCATAAGGAATAATGTAAAATAGACTAGTCCTTTTACACCCCAAAATATACCTACAAAAGCATTTAAAAAATAAACTTACATAAAAGGGCGATTTTGGGGACCATCGTAACTCGAGGTACCACTGTATACGTATATATATATATATATATATATATATATATATATATACAGTGGTACCTCGACTTACGATATTTTTCATTCCAGAATGCTGTTCAAGTGCCATTACCAAACGAATTTATCTCCTTAAGAAATGTTGTAAAATAGACTAGTCCTTTTAGACCCCAAAATTACACTTACAAAAGCATTTAAAAAAATAAACTTACATAAAGGGTGAGTTTGGGGACCATCGTAAGTCGAGTACCACTGTATATATATATATATACAGTGGTACGACGACTTACGATATTTTTTCATTCCAGAATGCTGTTCAAGTGCCATTACCAAACGAATTTATCTCCATAAGAAATGATGTAAAATAGACTAGTCCTTTTAGACCCCCAAAATTACACTTACAAAAGCATTTAAAAAAATAAACTTACATAAAAGGGTGTGTTTGGGGACCATCGTAAGTCGGGGTACCACTGTATATATATATATATATACAGTGGTACCCACTTCGATATTTTTCATTCCAGAATGCTGTTCAAGTGCCATTACCAAACCAATTTATCTCCATAAGAAATGATGTAAAATAGACTAGTCCTTTTAGACCCCCAAAATTACACTTACAAAAGCATTTAAAAAAATCAACTTACATAAAAGGGTGTGTTTGGGGACCATCGTAAGTCGGGGTACCACTGTATATATATATTATATATTCTTCTTCTTTCAACACGTCGGCCGTTTCCCACCAAGGCGGGGTGGCCCAAAAGGAAAAACGAAAGTATATTATATATATATATACAGTGGTACCTCGAGTTACGATATTTTTTCGTTCGAGAATGCTGTTCAAGTGCCATTACCAAACGAATTTATCCCCTTAAGGAATAATGTAAAATAGACTAGTCCTTTTACACCCCCAAAAATATACTTACAAAAGCATTTAAAAAAATAAACTTACATAAAAGGGCGATTTTGGGGACCATCGTAACTCGAGGTACCACTGTATATATATATAATATTAATTTGTTCAGAAGACTTATTGTATCTCCAAAATACCATAGGGTAATTCATTGCAAGACACCAGAACACACTAAATCTTCCCTTGGATTCTTTTTATTTAAACACTCTGCAGCTTGAAATATCCTGAGACATTGGCATCCAGCAGCAGAATAAGCCTATCTTTCATGGGCTTATGCCCAGCCAAAGTGGCATGATAGGGCAGGGTAGGCAGGGCAAGACAGAGGAGGCAGGGTAGGCAGGCAGGCAGGCAGGCAGGCAGGCAGGCAGGCAGGCAGGCAGGCAGGCAGGCAGGCAGGCAGGCAGGCAGGCAGGCAGGCAGGCAGGCAGGCAGGCAGGCAGGCAGGCAGGCAGGCAGGCAGGCAGGCAGGCAGGCAGGCAGGCAGGCAGGCAGGCAGGCAGGCAGGCAAGCCAACAGACAGGGAGAGAGGGAGGGAAGGAGACAAGTAGACAGGCATGTAGGGAGGCAGGCATATAGGAAGGCAGGTGGGAAGGCAGGCAGGCAGGCAGGCAGGCAGGCAGGCAGGCAGGCAGGGAGGAAAGTAGGCAGATTGGTAAATAATTGTAGACTTAATTGCATTCTTGTTGTTGTTGTCTCCCAGCCCAAGTCTGGTATATGTATGGTCCCTCCCTTACTCCTGCCCACAAACTCCTTCCTTCCACTCCCAACTCACTCTCCACTATCTTACCACTAAGACAAGCAAGCAAGACCATAGCAGACATGGCAAGACAGGGCAGGTAGAGCAAGTTAGAGCAGGCAAGATTGCAGGGGGCCCAAGACTGTTCATCTGCCTTCCAGCATACATAAGGGGGAATTACCAATAGACCCCTGGCTGTCTTCAAGAAGGCACTGGACAGAAAGTCAGTACCTGACCAGCTGGGCTGTGGTTTGTACGTCAACTTGTGTGTGGCTAGCAGTAACAGCCTGGTTGATCAGGCTCTGATCCACCGCGAGGCCTGGTCACAGACCAGGCCGCGGGGGGCGTTGACTCCTGAAACCCTCTCCAGGTATACAGGTAGGAAGGCAGGCAGGCAGATTGGTGAAGAATTGTAAACTTCCACTGTCCACATCTGGTCTCCCTCCCACACCACTCCATTTAAGACTTTTTCATCACCCTGTCATGTCTCTGGGCTGAGGCCCACCCATGGTCTCCAGCTAACCATCATCATTGTATATGTATCTCAAATTTCAAATTTTTCATCGTAACTCTAAACTAAATTTCTTTATGAGGGCAAATTGTAACTCAAAATTATCGTAACTTAAGAGACCACTACTGTATGTATTTTATGTGATGAATGAATTAGATAAATATAGTTATTACTCTAGCCTTAAAAATGTCATGTAGATGTGTATAGCAGTACAATGCGGTGCATGAAATTTACCCAAAAATTATAGAAAAGCACAAAATGTAAAACAAAAATACTACATATATGCATGTTTAGTTCAATTTAGTGTAGTGATTTTTTTCCATTGCTTGCTCTACTTCATTCAAACCTGAAATACCTAGTTCTCAACACTTCTCATATGTCAGGTCATCGGATTGCAGTTGGATCGCGAGTGGGCTTCAAGACTTCCAACAGTGGTCAGGAACGTCAACTGATGAATGTTACATATGACAGGTGAGTTTTTTTTTTTTTAATACTGTAGTTTGACTATATAGCTTGTATGAGGCATAATGTATTTGAACTTTGGTAAAAAAAAAATAATGAAGCTTGAAATGCTATTTACTGGGAACAGTATACAGGAGGGCCCTGCTTATATAGCAGGTTAGGTTCCACGCTACTGTTCTAAAGTGAAACATACACTTTTTTCACTTATAGTTGCATATAAAAGCATGATAGTAATATGTTTACACTATCATATATTGAGTGAGCAATAGAGCTAGGCCTAAAAAAATTCATATACATACAGTACACACTTTACTTATTCAAATTTTATTTCCTTGCAAGTTTACATTGAATTTATGTAATTACAATAATGAGTTGCAGTGCAAAGAGACCCACATTCATGCCATGGCATTATGGGCAGACTAAATTTAATTGCTTACAGACTACTTAATACTAGAGAAATTGATCATAGTTTGTTTAAGTTGTGCATCTGTTTTTATTTTTAGCAGACAGCAAGTTTACTCAAATTAACAATCTGGGGATATTACAGTGGGACAAGTTGAAAGTATTTTGTAGGTTGTTTATATCAGTAGTAAATATTTAAATTATATTATGGGAATATAACATTGTGTGTTGTTGAAAGTAGTTTACAGTATGAGAATGCTACAATTGGGTGTAAGGCAGTATTGTTTTGGGCAGGTATTTATACTACCACGTAGTATAAGTAATGTATGAACTTTGGGCATCTAATTTTGAGGTTTTAAGATTTAGGTAATTGGGAGATTTTTTGGTAAAAGTTTTTAGTTTAGGGTGAGTATGAGGTTTTTGAGAAGAGTCTTAAATTGATGTTCAGACCTTAAAATATTTTCATCCTTAGCTTATAGTGAGTGGTGAATATATTTATTGTAGGAAGTCTGAATAAATGAAGAATGAGCATAATTTAAAACTGCTGCATTAGTGAAATGCTGTAAAGTGATGCACTGTACAGCGGGGCCTTCCTGTAGTTAGAAAATAAAATCAATTGCAATTAAGAAATATTTTTTCTATATTAATTTCATCTTAATTATTCACAATTTTTTTGCCACAGTTCAGATGGTCTCATTACCCCGTATGTCTGTTACTATTAGATTATATGATTATTTTTAAAAGACTTTTGTATGAGCTTTTACATACAGCATACAATGAATAGACACAGTATAAAAATCACCAGGAGAAACATTTGCAATATTATGGCTTTGTTGCTAAGAGTGTAACTTAATGCATGCTAAGTTTCATCACAAGGAAGCACTAACCACACAGTAATTAGGGATGCTTCAAGCTTATGGGGATTAAGCTTAATGTTTATGTAGTAGTATATTAGCTGTTGCAGTGATCCTTCTCTACTTTTTTAAAGCTTTGGGTTCAAACCAAAATAATTATATATTAAAAAAATACCTGTTGTAGAACAAGTAAAATGGCAAATGTTAATATTATGGATTTTTTATCGACTTCAGGATTAACCTTCAATATATACTACGTACATTAAAATCTGAGTTTTAAGTGAGAATATATATAAATTACATTGAATTTGTTCCACAAACTATCTCAAAGTCTGAATGAGAAAGTTTGTACTGAAAAATTAATAAATTATAGTGTCCTTTCTGAAGGAGGGGTGTTAATGTTGCAGTTTTATAACTGTAGTGTAAAGCACCCCTCTGGCAAGACAGTGATGGAGTGAATGATGATGAAAGTTTTTCTTTTTCGGGCCACCCTGCCTTGGTGGGAATCGGCCGATGTGTTAATAAAAATAAAAAAAATATTTTCTACCCAATAGTTTTTATTTACATGTAGTATTTGTGTACACTTGGTGCTATAGGCCGGTGCATTAATGTTGTTTCTAATTGGAAAATGAAAGGGAAGTGACAGTCGTTCATGCTTATCACAGTGCATATTATATAATAAAATTGTATTAAAGTTGTTCACTGATGGGGCAGAATATTGTTAGGTAAAAGGACACAAGTGCAACTAATGTGACATTTTATTGTGGCAACGTTTCACTCTCCAGGAGCTTTATCAAGCCGGTAACGGCTTGATAAAACTCCTGGAGAGCGAAACATTGCCACAGTAAAATGCCACATTAGTTGTACTTGTGTCCTTTCACGTAACATATTGTCGGTAATTCTACCAACATTAATACAATCGGGCAGAATATTGATTTATGATTTTCTCTTGCCTCTCCCATTTGCTGTCTTCCTTTTAGGCTAAAAAAAAAAAAAGATTAAACTTTACAGAATTATTCTTTTGAACAGCAGCAGCAACATAAAATACAATAATAATAAAAATAATAGTAGTTGTAATTGGGAAATCCCATTTATTATTCTTAGTTCTTTATGATATTGCTGCTGAAATGAAAAAGTTTTGCTGCTCTTGATTTTTCAAACAAAACAGGAATTGCAGTTTTATGGGGAAGGGGGAAAGAAAATTAGAGGTCAGTAAGACACCCATAAATGAATCTAAATTTTTTTTTAAATTTGGTGTAGAATGTTTTGAGTGGAATACAAAGATGTGGCGGAACAATAAAAGACAATTTTTTTTTTTTTGTGGAAAATTATATATAAATATATGTTGTGCCGAATAGGTAAAACTTGCGATTTTGGCTTAAATAGCAATTGTGTTTGTTTATTATTAAATTATTGTAAACTTATCTAAAATATATTTAGTTGAATTAGGCTAAATTAAATTGCACTTGTTATAATAAAGTTAGGTAAAATTTCTAAGGTTCTTTTGGTACAAAATTATTAATTTTTACATTAACAGCAGTAGGCTGGAACCTAACCTGCTGCTGTATATGCAGGGCCCTCCTATACTATATAAAAGGGATGTGTGTCAAAGTATTAATATTGGCCATTTTTAAATTATCAGAAATCAGCTGATACTTTTTAAATATTAATATTACATGTGGTTAAAAATATTAGCATTAACACTCTTCTGCTTCATGACTGTGAGAGTTACTCATACATTCATGAAGACGAACAACCACACAGGAGAGTAAATACACAAACAGGCACCTTTAACAACCAGTAACTAACACAACAGGCCAAGTAATGAGGAATGACATTATTATCTCAAAGAAATTAGGGTATTTAATATTTACCCTTTGTGTTATTTAATACCCATTATGTAATAAACATTCTTTCATATACAGTGGACCCTCGGTTAACGAATACCCCGGAAATCGTACAATTATGTAAGTATAATTTTTTAATTGCATGTGGAAGTGTATTTTTGGGGGTCTGAAATAGACTAACCTACGTGACATTATTTCTTAAGGACGTAAATTCGTTTGGTAATGGCACTTGAGCAGGCTTCTGGGATGAATTTTTTTCGTTAACCGAGGGTCCACTGTATGTATTGTACATTGTCATTATAATTTTAAAAATGAAAAACTATAGGGAAAGTAATGATATTGTCCCATTCCTAACATATATATATATAGTATATAAAACTAAATTCAAAATATTTTCCCCTTTAGAAAAAGATCACAAGGAAGTCGAATTATGTCAACAAGAGAGAGAGTTAACATGCAGCAAATTACTGAAACAGCTAGAAACGGAACACCATTACTTGAACAAGAGGCAATTATATTGTCATCAGCAATACCAGAGGGAAAATATAAAACAAATTCTACCACAGTTAGCAGTGCTTTTGTGGAAGATTCTCTAAATCACATGCACTTTCAAGTTGTACCAGGTGAAGGACTGCCCGTTAATATGTTAGAAAATGTGAATATTCAGAATGAGAATGAATGTTTGACAGAAGAATCTAGTGTATGTAAAACAGTTGAAAGTCTCATGAAAAACACTGAGGCACCCATGTTATCAGACATAACACTGAAACCAGAAATTAAGTGCAATGTTCAAAATTCCGATAGTTCAGCAGAAAAACTTTTGAAAGAGGTCCCTATATTATCAGGTGTTGAAAAACAAGTAGCTTTAGTGAAGAGCTGTCGTACATTGTCACCAACAAGTATTCAAACAAAGAAAATCCATACAAAAATAAAAAAGTCTTCACTGCCAGTATTAAGAGAGACAAAATGCCAGACTACTTGGGAAAGAACAGCGGTACTTGATATACTAGACTATCATTCAAAAGAAAAGTGTTCAGACAAAAGATCAACAGATACAGTAAATGTCCAAGACACAGACAGCATCTTGGACAATCTCCCAAATTCATCTGAGACATATGAGAGAACTTCAAGACTAGACAATGGTACAAAAGTATCTACAAAATATTTAACCACAAAAACTGAAGATACAGATCCGCATTGGATAGTGGAGAAAGCCCTTCAAAAAATAAATGGAGAGAATATAAATACTACTGGAGAGAAGACAAAAGATGCAATCACAAATAATTCTAAAGAAGTTTCTTTGCTCAAACCAGGAACTGACACAGTAATGTGCCAAAGTAAAATTGGAGTAAAGTTACAGTTCGATAAAGAAACTGTAAGCGAGACACCACAAAGGCTGCCAGTAAGTCGAATACCTAAAACATTTCAGGGAGCAAGTTATACAAGTCCTCAGGAGTCCCAGAAGTACAGAACAGCCCGTGCATCATCAAATATTAAATCATTTAAAATTCCAGTTAAAATAGAACCCACATGCACATTTACTAAAGAAAAGTCACTAATTCCTGCTAAAAAGGGATCTTCAAAGGACTCTATAAAGAAAGGACTCACTGAGAGTACTTCTAAGAAGGCACATGTATTATGCTCCCCAAAAACAAACACTCGCAGACTTCATCAAGGTAGGGGAAATCTACATAATTATATTTGTGTGGAAATGTTACAGGAAACAGAAAGTCAAGTAACTTTTCAGAAATCTCAAAGTTTAGGACAACAGCACTCAAAGTCAGGGCAATTAAAGAGTATTTCAGATGATAAACATTCATGGTGTTTTCCACAGAATAAACAGTCACACTCACCTTTGAGCAAAGAATTGCCACAGCATTCAACAGGTACTAGAAAACATACTATACATAACACATCTGACACAAGAATACCTATCCATCTGTATTCCTCAAAGGAATCACAGAAATCATCTAGCAAGAAAGTATTAGAGTGTTTTCCTGTGAAGGCTTTCAGTAGCCTACCAAGGAAGGGGTCATCACATGGAAAACTCCCAGTTTCAGAAGAGATACTGGGAACATCATAGACAGAACTAGCACCAGAAATTTCGTATAAGTTACATAACATTTGCTTTACAAATGAAGAAACACTACAAGTTATACAAATCTTAGCACATAAGACATGGACCTACAACAGGAATCAATGTATGCAAATGAAATATGATATAGATTACATACATAGTTTAATAAAATTGCCACATAAATAAAAGATACAAAGCAGTATCCTACAGATGAGTATACTGCAGTTGTATTAGCAAGGATAACAGTATTAAGTATCATTTTAACAGAAAACAGAAAACTGCAGACAAGTTCAGGACTCAACAAATGAAAGTTTGCAATTGAAGCTCAGATAAAAAAATTACAAGTACTATGTTGGAAGAAAATATCTAAAGACAAAAATAATAAAGTATTCAGATACAAACTAAAAAAATGATTAAAAAAGTTTTACACATGATTTAATGCAAGGTGATAAAAAAACATGAAAAACATCAACAAGAAGCAACATTGTGGAAACCAGAGTGACACTTTTTACAGCTGTTTAAACCCAAGGATATATTAATACAAGTTTATAATAATTAAAAACTTTATATTTGTGGGAAACTTCTATAACTATAACAAAATATGCATGATTGAGCTTCAGTGATATGTGAAATATTTTACTTTTACTGAGAATTATATAAGACTGATGAAGAATGGGTGGAATGTAACTACAATACCCTATCTAATGTATTATTGAACTTGGTCCATTTCGTGTTATTACAAGTGACCTATAGTATTTTATATTACATGCACATGTGTGCTCACACACAAAATGTAATGATAAATTAGATTACAAGACGTGTAGTGTCCAACTATTACGAATTATGTATTTAAATATGATACATGAACCTACAGTAGAAGACTACTACAAAAGCACCATTAAATATGCTCAGGAAATGCAAAGAAGTTTTTTGTGCTGAGAGTACAGAAGAGAGAGCATTCATTATAAGGTTAGCTGATGTTTATACAAATCATAAACATTGATTTCTGTTGAATGATCCTTGGACTTGAAGCTACAGATGAAAGATTATTATTCTGTTTTGTATTTTGTCTTGATTTCTACCGTTTGATTTATATATTGCTTTATTACCATAGTAATTATGCAAGAGAATGTGCAGTGGTTAAAATGTTTGATTAAACTGCCATGTGATTTAACAATACCATGCCAAGTTATCCGTCAATATGTGTAATACTGAAAATGTCTGTTATTTTAAGTGGCTGTGAAACCCTCTATGGAAAGCAGGGTTTTGGGGAGTGGTAAACACAAGTGATAATTTACGAAGGTTACTAAGCAACCCAACACTGGTTTCACATAGCAGCTTAATGCAACTGTTTCACATAGCTTAACGCACGGGTTTCACATAGCTTAACGCACGGGTTTCACATAGCTTAACGCACGGGTTTCACATAGCTTAACGCACGGGTTTCACATAGCTTAACGCACCGGTTTCACATAGCAACTTAACGTATGGGTTTCGCATAGCTTAATGCATGGGTTTCACATAGCAGCTTAACACACAGGTTTCACATAGCTTAACACACTGGTTTCACATAGCAGCTTAACACACTGGTTTCACATAACAGCTTAACACACTAGTTTCACATAGCTTAACACATGGGTTTCATGCAGCTTAACACACAGGTTTCACATAGCTTAACACATGGGTTTCACATATTTTAACACATGGGTTTCACATAGCTTAACACATGGGTTTCACATAGCTTAACACATGGGTTTCACATATCAGCTTAATACATGGGTTTCACATAGCTTAACACATGGGTTTCACATACCTTAACACATGGGTTTCACATACCTTAACACATGGGTTTCACGCAGCTTAACACACGGGTTTCACATAGCTTAACACATGGGCTTCACATAGCTTAACACATGGGTTTCACATAGTTTAACACATGGGTTTCACATAGCTTAACACATGGGTTTCACATAGCTTAACACATGGGTTTCACATAGCAGCTTAACATGTGTTTCACATAGCTTAACACATGGGTTTCACATAGCTTAACACATGGGTTTCACATAGCAGCTTAACACATGGGTTTCACATAGCTTAACACACTAGTTTCACATAGCTTAACACATGGGTTTCACACAGCTTAACACATGGGTTTCACATAGCTTAACACATGGGTTTCACATAGCTTAACACATGGGTTTCACATAGCTTAACACATGGGTTTCACATAGCTTAACACATGGGTTTCACATAGCTTAACACATAGGTTTCACATAGCTTAACACATGGGGTTCACATAGCTTAACACACTAGTTTCACATAGCTTAACACATGGGTTTCATGCAGCTTAACACACAGGTTTCACATATCTTAACACATGGGCTTCACATAGCTTAACACATGTGTTTCACATAGTTTAACACATAGGTTTCACATGGGTTTCACATAGCTTAACACATGGGTTTCACATAGCTTAACACATGAGTTTCACATAGCTTAACACATGGGTTTCACATAGCTTAACACATGGGTTTCACATAGCTTAACACATGGGTTTCACATAGTTTAAAACATGGGTTTCACATAGCAGCTTAACCCCTTAACTGTCAGAAGCCCTGAAATTTAGTGCTGATAATATTGACATTTTTCAGAAAAAAACTAATTCTTCTGAAATGGTAAAGAATCTTCTTTGGAGAGTAATAACACAAAGTGTGATATGTATTTGATGAAAATTGTACAGACTTACAAAGGCATGAAGTTGGCAGTTTGAGCACAATTTATGCACTGAGTACTATTTTAAGACAATTCCTTTGCTCCATTTGACCAAATTCTTAGCCATTCCATTGATTGAGCACAAGAAATTGCCCATTCTTTATCAGAACTATACAATAATGTACCCAGAAGTCAGTAATTTGGCCAATTTTACACAAAATTAATAAAATAAAATACCATTTTAAAAACTTACTTCATAATCAACACTGTGGACAGTCCAGGCTTTGTATTAAAGTAACATTTCCTCTGTTCATTAATCATGCCCTCAGACCTCTCCTATATTACACTTTCCCTCCATTTTGAATTCATCACACAAAAAAATGAAGATTTACTCTATTCTCAGATAATAAAATATAACCAGGAATGATTGGCCATGGTTTATGGCATCCCAATAATTGAATCAGACCTAGTAAAAACCCATATGATAGACCAGAGTTTATGGGGAGGGCCTTACCTGTCCTCAGGAAAATAAAAACTAAAATATTTCAGCTTATTTGAGCCTGATTTCAATCTACTTCTAGTCCTGAAACCCACCAAAATCATCTTTGTTTCAGTAGTGTGTCTTTCTCTCTATCAAATAATACCAAGAAACAGTCAATAAAACAATAAAAGATTATCCTAGAAAATACTTGTCATAAGGTCAGAGGTTTGCTTTTCCTATCATACACCACATGGGGGCAGGATTTTTTTTTATAATGAGCACACTCACTGCATAGACAAATTCTCTCTCATGTCTAGACCAAAATTTACTCTTACAGCTTATGAGGGAGGTGAACTCAAATCGTACACTGTTTTCACATAGCAGCTTAACTCACGGATTTCACATAGCAACTTAACACACTGCTTTCACATAGCTTAACACACTGGTTTTACATAGTGGGTATCTTAAAAAAGAAATGTTGTTTATGTGGTGTCTTGTGGTATGTGCCTCAGCTTTAACATGTGAATGTGTCTGTATAGGCTTCTTATTCTGCTGGCACCTCCATGGTTTTTTTTTTTTTTTTTGCCTGATTCAGCATTTAGTAATATCACATTTTGTTTTGTATGCTGTTCCTTGACTTGGGTAAAAGCTTTTATTCTTGACTAATTTACAAATATTTGTTAATACATATTTCTGTTCTGTGCAGATGTACATTACTTTTGACTGAAGAAAATATACAGTGGACCCCTGGAAATCGGACATAATTTGTTCCAGAATGCTGTTCTAGTGCCGTTACCAAACGAATTTGTTCCCATAAGGACAAATGTAAATTAGATTAGTCCGTTTCAGACCCCCAAAAATACACTTACAAAAATACACTTACATAATTGTTCGAGTTGGGAGCAGTACGATTTCCGGGGATCCACTGTATATATTTAGATACTGTATAAAAAATAATTTTGATGTACAGTAAAAGGTTTCACACATTGTATAGTATATTTCAGACAGTTTTGTATACTGATACTAAGTACTGATACCTCTGAAGACATGCAGTAACTGGTAGAAAAGATGCAACTCTATACTTGATAAAAACATTTGTCTCTTATCTTTTTTTTTTTGCATTATATTGCAGTGTACCATACATAGTTTCTGCATGGGTCAGTAGGCCTGCTGCAGTGTTCCTTTTTTCTTATGTTCTTATGTTCTTATAAGGACACTAATTTTAATGAAATAATACTAAAACATCTAATATTTTATAATTCATTGTTATAAGATTCTAACAGTAATCCTACATATAATAATTTATATTTTATTATGAGGAGATAAACTATACATTAGTTCTCATTTATCTTAGTAACAATGTTATATACACTGCAGGTGTGAGGAGGGTCAAATACCTACTTCGCCATCACCACGTCGCAGGTCTAGTGCAGGTGGGCGAGGAGTGAGGCGAGACTCTCTGGAAGGTAGCTATTCTATGCGGCAGCGATCACAATCTCCTGCTAACAGGGATCCTTCTGGCTTCTTACGTTTAGGATCTGCGAGGTAAGTGCACTACTGTATATGGCTTATGTGGATACAATTGTATTAGTATTATTATTATAATCAGGGGGAACTGCAGAACCATAAAGGTCAAACAGTGCATGGGTAATGGGAGGCAATGTGGTTTAATCCAAGAGAGGGAAGGATAGATCCACTTTCTTTGATCAAGAGCCCCTTTCAGGGAACAAGGCACCTTTATTGAGGGAAAAATACAATTATAGCTAGTTTGTATATTTTATTTCATGTTTTACATGGTGTCATGTCTAGGCAACACAGCTCAAATAACAATGTGACATACAGCACTACATTCCTCATAAATGAAAGGTCTGCCAATATCTTTGCAAAATTTCCTAAATACAGTGGACCCCCGAGTTTCGTAAACCCCGGAAATCGTACATTTATGTAAGTATAATATTGTCAGTGCTTGTGGAAAAGTATTTTTGGGGGTCTGAAATAGACTAACTTACGTGACATTTTTCCTTAAGGGAGTAAATTCGTTCGGTAATGGCACTTGAGCAGACTTCAGGAGTGAAGTTTTTACGAAACTCGGGGGTCCACTGTAGATGAAAGAAGGACCTATTGAAGGTATTCATTTAGAAAAGGTCCCCTTCAGTTTGCTGGCCTGTTTCCCTAAAATGCATTTGAGAAAGCATACTATTACCCACTAAACATAAACATGCCATATTACTTAATTTAGTTGTTATAAAAAGATATATACAGTGGACCCTCGGTTTTCGTTGAAAATTCTTTCCAGAATGCTGTTTGAGTGCCGTTACCGAACGAATTTGTTCCCATAAGGACAAATGTAAATTAGATTAGTCATTTCAGACCCCCAAAATTACACTTACAAAAGCACTTATGAAAATACACTTACATAATATTCGAGTTTGGAGGTGAACGAAAACCGAGTGTCCACTGTACAGTGGACCCCCGGTTTACGTACTGCTCCAAACTCGAACGATTATGTAAGTGTATTTTTGTAAGTGCTTTTGTAAGTGTATTTTTGGTGGTCTAAAAGGACTAATCTAATTTACATTATTCCTTATAGGAACAAATTTGTTTGGTAACGGCACTTGAACAGCATTCTGGAACAAATTAATTACGTAAACCGGGGGTCCACTGTATATATGTCATGGCGAATAGGTAAAACTTGTGATTTTGGGTTAAATAGCAATGCTCTTCTTGCGAAATAAGGCAAGCAAAAATTTGTGTATGCAGTAATTTCACAAAATTATTTTGAACCTAATGAAAAAAATATATTTCATTGTGTTTATTATTCAGTTATTGTAAACTTATCTAAAATATATGTAGTTGGATTAGGCTAAATTAACCCTTTGACTGTCGCAACCTCTAATCCTGAGGTGTCTCCTGTTGTCGCAAAATTTTCGAAAAAAAAAAATTATTTTTTCGTATGAAATGATAGAGAATCTTTTCCCGATGGTAATGACACCAAAAGTATGAAATTTGATGGAAAACTTACGGAATTACGCTCTTGCGAAGTTAGTGATTTTGGCGATATATACACATTGGCAATTTCGCCGACTTTGAGCCCTATTTTCGGCCAATTCCATTGTTCCAGTCAACCAAACTCATAGCTATTTCTTTAGAACTCCATTTGTTCTATTGATTGAGTACAAGAAACCACCAATTTACCGATTTCAACTACCCAATAAAGTGGTCAGAAATTGGCAATTTGGCCATTTTCATGCAAAATAAAAAAGTTGTCAATTTCAAAATAGGGTCCAGAATAAACAATGCAGACATTCCTGGCACTAAAATAAGATGTTATCTGTTCATTAGTCACGTCTTTAGGCCCCTCTTATATTACTCTTGCTTTCTGTTTTGATTTTTTATTCACACAAAAAATAGAAGATTTACCGTTATGCAGACTATTGCATTATTGTAAAAATGGTATAAATAATATCAGTGCACTTGTGAAAGAATATTAGACTCACCAGTTGATGTGTATTGGACGTGTGGCGTGATTTGTTTACTCTTGAACATTATTTCTGTAGTATGTTTTCCATTCTATCAAATGAGACCACGAAAAAGAGAATGCAACCATAAATACTATACGAAAATTCACCTCAAAGTCGGCATTTTAATCCAAAAACACGGTCGGAGTTTTTTTTTCTCATTATGCACTGCGTGCTGCAGGATTTTTTTTATACAGTGCACACTGACCACACAGACCCATTCTCTCATATGTGGGCCTACCAGCTTTCTTCCGCTTGATTTGAAGCCGCTAGAATTTTTGAGTATAGTATACAGTATATACGTCCAAAACAGTGGTTCGTAAGACGTATATATTCTGTGTGTCTTATTCCCCTGTGGGAATAAGACACACAGAGTATATACGTCTTACACATGCGCAATCAAGATATTTAACGAAGGAGACGAGGTTTTATCAACCTTAACTTTTCACCACTAGTGAAGAAGAAGCATCTCAGTCAGTGTTCTGGTTACAAGTGGCTTATTGTGTATATACGACCAAAACAGTCAAAGGGTAGGTAAGCTTTTTAAGGTTCTTTTGTATGAAATTATTAATTTTTACATTAACAAAAGTGAAAAATATATCTTTTAAATGTATAAGAGAAAATTTTAGAAAGGACTTAATTTTAAATGAGTTCTTGCTAATTGACCATTTTACCTATTCAGGGCAACATATGCATATACATACACACATATATATATATACAGCCTCTCCTCACTTAATAACAGAGTTCCGTTCCTAAGACCACGTTGGTAAACAAATTTATCACTAAGTGAGGAGCATACTATAATGGTAGTGAGTTTGTGTCAACCATCTATGGTATTGTTTTAATGTCACCTTTGCACCATTTATAACATTTTTAGTATACAGCTTCTCCTCACTTAGCGACATACTACTCGTTTACCAATGACTCGGACTTAATGATGGACTCTGACCAGTATACATACCTAAATAATGTATGTTAGAGCTGATTTCCTCTGTTCTGTTTATTACAATATACAGTACACTGCTGTATAAACATTTAAAAATATACCAGAAATATTATAAATGGTGCAAAGGTGACATTAAAACAATATCAAAGATGGTAGACACAAACCCACTACCATTATAGTACATGCTCCTCACTTAGCGATGAATTTGTTTACCGAAGTGGTCTTGGGAACAAACTCCATTGTTAAGTGAGGAGATGCTGTATTTTTAAATGTTTATACAGTAGTGTACTGTATATTGTAATAAACAATAAATCACTCTGTCTGACTTTTTTGGGTTATCCTAGGTTCTCTACACATATGCTG
The DNA here is from genome assembly GCA_009830355.1 of Cherax destructor. Classification (NCBI taxonomy): domain Eukaryota; kingdom Metazoa; phylum Arthropoda; class Malacostraca; order Decapoda; family Parastacidae; genus Cherax; species Cherax destructor. Next base: position 25,169 of record WNWK01024521.1, read on the forward strand.
CTATGTATGATGATCTATGTAACTGTATTTGTGTATACCTGAATAAACTTACTTACTTACTTACTAGCTCTAATATACATTATTTAGGTATGCATACTGGTCAGAGAGCCTGTCGTAAGTCCGAGTCGTCGGTAAATGAGTATGTCGCTAAGTGAGGAGAGGCTGTGTGTACTCTTCTAGTTGTGGTTGCAGGGGTAGAGTCACAGCTCCTGGCCCTGCCTCTTCACTGGTCGCTACTCGGTCACTCTACCCGCTCCATGAGCTTTATCATACCTCTCCTTAAAGCTATGTATGGATCCTGCCTCCACTACATCACTTCCCAGCCTATACCACTTCCTGACAACTCTGTGACTGAAGAAATGCTTCCTAACATCCCTGTGGTTCATCTGAGTCTTCAACTTCCAACTGTGACCCCTTGTTGCTGTGTCCCACCTCTGGAACATTCTGTCGCTGTCCACCTTGTCGATTCCTCTCAGTATTTTATATGTCGTTATCATATCCCCTCTATCTCTCCTGTCTTCCAGTGTCGTCAGGTCGATTTCCCGTAACCTCTCCTCGTAGGACATACCCCTTAGCTCCGTGACTAGTCTTGTTGCAAACCTTTGCACTTTCTCTAGTCTCCTTACATGCTTAACTAGGTGAGGGTTCCAAACTGGTGCTGATACTCCAGTATGGGCCTAACATACACAGTGTACAGGGTCCTGAATGACTCCTTATTAAGATGTCAGGATGCTGTTCTTAGGTTTGCCAGGCATCCGTATGCTGCAGCAGTTATTTAGTTGATGTGTGCCTCAGGAGATGTGCCCGGTGTTATACTCACCCCAAGATCCTTTTCCTTGAGTGAGGTTTGTTGGCTCTGGCCCCCTAGACTGTACTCCATCTGTGGTCTTCTTTGCCCTTCCCCAATCTTCATGACTTTGCACTTGATGGGGTTGAACTCCAGGAGCCAGTTGCTGGACCAGGCCTGCAGCCTGTCCAGATCCCTCTGTAGTTCTGCCTGGTCCTCGTCTGATTGAATTCTTCTCATCAACTTCACATCATTCGCAAACAGGAACACTTCGGAGTCTATTCCTTCAGTCATGTCGTTCACAAATACCAGAAACAGCACCTATGAGTAAGCCTCCTCCAAAAAAATCATAAAATTTTGCTTACTTTTCACATAAATTTCAATTGCAGTAGAAATTCTATTTAAAAGTTTGATAAAAGGCGCCCACCCTGACACCTCGCCACATACCATGACTCGCAGGTATCTTCCTGACAGGTATTCCCTGATCCATTGTAGTGCCTTCCCTGTTATTCCTGCCTGGTCTTCCAGCTTTTGCACTAATCTCTTGTGTGGAACTGTGTCAAACGCCTTCTTACAGTCCAAGAAAATGCAATCTACCCACCCCTCTCTCTCTTACTGCCGCCACCCTCTCATATAACTCCAGTAGGTTTGTGACACAGGATTTCCCATCCCTGAAACCATGCTGGCTGTCGTTGATAAGCTCATTCCTTTCTAGGTGCTCCACCACTCTTCTCCTGATAATCTTCTCCATGACCTTGCATACTATACATGTCAGTGACACTGGTCTGTAGTTTAGTGCTTCGTGTCTGTCTCCTTTTTAAAAATTGGGACTACATTTGCTGTCTTCCATACCTCAGGTAGTCACCCTGTTTTGATAGATGTGTTGAAGATTGTTGTTAGTGGTACACATAGCGCCTCTGCTTCCTCTCTCAGGACCCATGGAGAAATGTAATCCGACCCCATCGTCTTTGAGGTATTTAGCTCGCTTAGCAGCCTCTTCACTTCCTCCTCAATTGTATGTATTGTGTCCAACACCTGATGGTGTACCCCACCACTCCGCCTTTCTGGAGGCCCTTCTATCTCCTCTGTGAACACTTCTTTGAATCTCATGTTGAGCTCCTCACACACTTCGCAGCCTAATTACCTGGTCCTTGACTGTTGTTCTCCTGATATGGCTGTACAACAGCTTTGGGTCAGATTTGGCTTTCACTGCTATGTCATTCTCGTATTGTCTTTGGGCCTCCCTGCTTAACTGTGCATATTCATTTCTGGGTCTATGACTGCTCTCCTTATTCTCCTGGGTCCATTGCCTTCTATACTTCTTTCATTCCCTAGTACACTTGGTTTTGGCTTCCTTCACCTTTGGGTGAACCATGGGCTCATCCTGGCTTTTTTGTTATTCCTGTTACCCTTGGGTATAAACCTCTCCTCAGCTTCCTTGCATATTGTTGTCATATATTCCATCATCTCGTTTACTGTCTTCCCTGCCAGCTCTTTGTCCCACTGAACTCCGTGCAGGAAGTTCTTCATGCCTAATTAGTAGTCCCTTTGCTTGTAGTTTGGCTTCATTCGTCCGGCCCTTCCTGCTTCCCCCTCCACTTGTAACTCTACTGTGTATTCGAAACTTAGAACCACATGATCACTGGCCCCAAGGAGTCTTTCATATGTGATGTCCTCAATATCTGCGCTACTCAAGGTGAATACTAGGTCCAGTCTTGCTGGTTCATCCTCTCCTCTCTCTCTGGTAGTGTCCCTTACGTGTTGGTACATGAGATTTTCCAGTACCACCTCCATCATCTTAGCCCTCCACGTTTCTTGGCATCCCATGTGGCTCTAAGTTCTCCCAGTCGATTTCCTTGTGGTTGAAGTCACCCATGATCAGTAGCTTTGCCCTGTTCGCATGAGCCCTTCTGGCCACTTCGGCCAGTGTGTCAACCATCACTCTATTACTCTCATCATACTCTTGCCTTGGCCTCCTGCTGTTCTGTGGTGGGTTATACATCACTGCAATTACCACCTTGGGAACTCCGTACTGAAGCGTTCCTATTATATAATCTCTTGCTTCTTTTCTGTCTCCTCTCTACTCTAGAATGAATAAAATATGTCATTATGTGACATGTGGTGGCGGCCATTCCCGCTCTCTCTCTGAAAACATCTTCCCATGCTGCCCCTTCTGAGGTGTTATTATAAGAGAAAACGGAGTGTTTGTGAGGCTCACTTGTTATTATAGTATTATTATTATAATTATTATATTATTATTATTATTATTATTTGTCATTCTACGCTGAATGTTTTCTAACAAATTAATATCCACAATCAGTAATCAAATTATATGTGCTTTCAGCACAATAATGTTGCATATGAGAGAATTGTACGAGCTAACCTCCTAATTAACATATTAATTAATATCCTGATTATATTTAAATTGATTTACTTTGATACCCATCGGTTTTTGATCAGCAGTGCCACTCCTCCACCCCCTCTGTTCCCTCTGTCTTTCCTCAGGATCTGATATCCCGTTGGAAAGATGACATCTGTTATCATCCCTGTGAGCTTGGTTTCAGTGAGGGCTATGATGTCTGGAGATGCCTCGTTGACTCTTTCATGCCACTCCTCCCACTTATTCGTTATCCCATCAGTGTTGGTGTACCATACCTTCAGTTTCCTCTCCAACACTGTGTTTTGGGGGTCTGTGGGGGTGGGGGACCTGGCGGTGTGCTGCGGGATTCTACAGCGTAGTGTGGGGTGGGGGCTGTAAGTGTGGATTGTGGTCTGTGTTGGGATAGCGTGTTTGGTTTTGGGGTTCTGTAGATGGGTCTGGGTGTGCTTGCTCTTGTTGCTCAGCCCTGCTCTGGTTGACCTATACTGATTCTGTCCGTGTCTCTTTTCCTAGCTCCTTTCGCTTTTGGCTCCACTCCTTCAGCTGCTGTCGTTCAGTTTTTGTTCTGCCCCGGTCTAGGAACACCCTCTTGTATGCTGAAAATTTACTTTCTCAGACATGTCCTCTTCGCCTATTTATTTCATTGCAGATTGCAGATTACATAGGTATCGGTAGTTACAATGTAAATTGAGTGCAAGGAGAGCCACTGACATGCCATGGCATTAGGGGCAGCTTATTCTAGTCCTTAAAGACTATGTACTTAATATTAGAGAAATTTATTGAGTTTATTCTAGTTAAAAATTATTTTCAAAATTACAATATGATGAAATTTTACTGTTTAAATTATTATATAATGATATTAGATTGTTACAGGTGTTAAGATTCTTGAATGATAATATGGAATTGAGATTATCTTAAGGAAAATAACATTGAGCATTTTTGACATTAACTTATAATATGAGTAGGGGGTAACATAATAGTAACATATTAAAAATTGAGATTATCGTATAGGAAAGTAATAATGAGCATTTTTCAAAGTAGTTTATAGTATGATCATTTAGTTTTGGGTGAGTAGGTGGTTTTTGAGTTGAGTCTTAAATTGATTTTCAGACAAGATTATCTTAATATTTACTGGTAATGAATTCCAGATTCTGGGGCCCTTTATGTGCATAGAATTTTTACATAGGTTGATATGAACACGGGTATATCAAAAAGTGATCTGTGTCTTGTGTTGTGGTCATGGGTCCTATTAAAGTTGGTGAGGAGAATTTTGAGCAGAGGGTTTATATTAGAGTG
>WNWK01024522.1:0-29630 GCA_009830355.1 Cherax destructor
CTACTCACTGTTCAGAACATCCATACTTACTACTCTGCTACCTACATTTATAGAACCATTAATTCCAACTTTAACCCTGAGTTAAAACACTTTCTTGACAGTTGTGACAGGACCCATAGACATAATACCAGACATAAACATCTCTTTGACATTCCCGTGTCCGACTAAATCTATACAAAAATTCAATGCGCAAAAAAGGGCCTAAAATCTGGAACTCACTGCCTGAAAGCTCTAGAACTGCAGACAACCTCCTTTTTCAAAAGCACCATTAAAAAACATCTTATCTCACTTACACCCCCAACCGGTAGCTAACCACATGAAAACTACTTTATCTTGCACATATCCACAGCAAAATACACTTATTGATATCTGTGTTTCCCCTTAATTTGACAGGACTAACCAAAATTCTAATACAATGTTGCTTCATAATTCTTAAGTTAGTCATAGGTTTGCCTAAGACACTCCAATTTAGAAAGTGTATTATGCCAATACATCACCTTTACTCATTAATATAAAAAACAAATTGTTAAATTCTTAAACTAATTTTAAATTCTTAAATGTTTAAACCTAGCTAATCACTACAATTACCTAACCTTACTATCTGTATAATCATTGTGTCGCTATTGAGTAAGACCTATCATAAGACTGCCTGAAAAGCCTAGGCATACCTAGCATATTGGCCATCTTGAAATATCTACTTCATAAAATGTATAATTATAAGTACACCCCACCTTGTATATTACCAGAAATAAAGAATTTGAATTTGAATTTATGAGTTACCGCAGTAAAATACTCGTTTTCTCTGGTGTTAGTGGACCAGAAAGAGCGTAAAATTATAATCCTATGCGAACACTGCTTTAGCTCTACACCTCCGACCGCTCCTCAGAATATATTAGTTAATAATAATAATATCTTTATTTACTACAAGTACATGGTATACAGGCCTAGCTGACATCAGTGACATACTACTATATAGAAAGTCCCTTGTTATGCTGAGCATTTCGGGCAGATTAGGTCAGTGTCCCAGGATGCGACTCACACCAGTCGACTAACACCCAGGTACCCATTTTACTGATGGGGAACATAGACAACAGGTGTAAAGAATCACGCCCAATGTTTCTGCCCTGGCTGGGAATCGAACCCAGTCCTCGCCGTGTGAAGCGAGGGGAAACCAGACCACCAGAGCCCCTCATCTGGGTGTTGTATTCTGTTGGTTGGGTTATTTATTGAAAAGGCCCACCTCATTTTCGAAGACAGTGATTGATAAATTAATGAAAATACAAAAGTATAAATATACAAAAATTCCATAGCGTCAAGAGTGGGAAAATATTGGTATTTTAAAGTTGTAATTGATAAACTTTCCAATATGAACAGATATCCAATGCCGCTGGCGCTTAAAGTTCATGGGGGAGGGAAAGAGAACCATCAAACCAGCGGGGGAAGAAAAGGGCAGAGGCGGGAGAGAGGGGGTGATAGTGAGGGAGCAGACCTTCAGGGATTTTGAGGGATGGGATGGCCAGAATTTGTCGAAGACGCCCCGCCAAATCAGACTTAATTACCTCCTTTCGTAAAAGGGAGGAAAAATCCATGACTGAATATAAAGTGGGACAACGGTCCGGGGAGGTCCAGTAATGGGGACAAAAGGAAAATAATCCCCATGATGTTTCAAAGGGCCTATTTGAACTCAGTGAACCCAATCAAGGCAGGATAAAGTCGTAAACCCCTGATGCTGGGAGCTTTGTCTTAGAAGAGACTGAAAATATTAGATGAATATTGTGAAATCATGAATATAGTGAAACCTAAAATAATCAGGGGGAACGGGGGTCAGCTTGACGCCATACCCCGACCCATGTTGGATGTGGAGGAGATGAACTAAATACGCAAGTTATCTACCAAACCAAGTTGTTTTGTTGGTAGGTACGCGATGTCCGGCCCGGGCTTCTCCAAAAGGACCCGGCCTGGGCCCCCGGGAGAGGGTGTCGATCATCTTTTCTTCTTCATTCTTCTTTCTTGGGCCCCCGGTGGGGGAGCCACGCTTCTTCTTCTTTTCGGGGCTCGGGGGCCACTTTTCTCTTGCCTGGGGATTGGTTTTTCGGCATCGGATTTTTCATCAGCGGGCGCCTTGGGCTTCCTCTTGTAGTCCCGGCGGGATTTCCATGGTTGGTAGGAAAAATCATCAGGCTGTAGTCCCAATCCCTCAAACATCCCTATTCTTTTTTTTTTTTTTTTTTTTTTTTTGCCGGAGGGGAAGAAGAAGGATGGGGGGGTAAGATGGAAGGAAGTGAGAGAGAGATAGCGGTGGGACTGGTCTTGATCATCTACGGATTCATCAGGGGGTTCGCTGGGGTTTTCGCCGCCCTCCATCGAGGTGGCGGGTGAGCGGGAGGACTGGGAGCAAACCCAAGTCAGGGGGACCCAGGTAAACCAGTGGGCTGCCTTGTCCTCGCGGCCTAGATCCGCTCATCGGGGGCCGCGGCGGATGTCCATCGCCCCTAAATCGGTGATGTGGAACAGAGGGGTTGGCCATCTGGTCAAGTGGCGGCAAAGCTCTTCCCCCCCGTTCGGGAGGCGCTTTGGGGAGGGCAGCCGAGGCGCAGGCGGGGATACCAATTTTCAGCTCCCTGGGGAGTTTCCTCATGTTTGGTGGGGGGTTTCCCCCTGCGAGGGCCCCGTCGACCAGTGTCGGCCCGGGAGCCCCTGGGCAGGTAACGGGCCTTGGCTGCCGAGGCTGCCCCCCGGGCACCCGCCGCGGCTAAGGAATCGGGTTGTAGGTTGAGCAGCAAGTGGGCAGACTTAGCCCCCTTATTGCCGCATCATTCCCTGAAGATCACCGGGCTTGGAATCCAATTGATTGTCGCTTGACGGCCCCTCTCGGCGGGAGTGTGGTCTTCCGATAGGGAGGAGCCGTTGGGTTTTCCCTGTCCCTATGCTGATGGCCTGTATCGCCGCCCTGGAGTCGACATGGGATGACCGAGGTTTTTGGGTCCTTGAGGTGGGGGCCTTCAGGATGGCGTAGAGTTCCCGCCTGGAGGATGCTGCAGGGTCTGGGGGCGCCAGCCGGCCGTTAGGGAGGGTAATGCATCCCGGGACCCGTGCGGCCAGCCTGGGGTCGCTTTTTATTGGCCAATGATATTGTTACGCACAGTGATGTACTTTAGCTAGGTCAAGATCTACAATGCACCGCTATGATGCTGTTAATTAGGTGAGTGATGGTCATGTTAATTAATTGTGTTTCTCTCCCTCCTCCTACTAGATCAGTTGTTTAATAACGTATACAGTCCACTTAAATTTAATCATACCATAATTATTCATATTATCTACTCAGATTTATTTATACTGGTCCAGAGTGCAGTGGGTTAACGTGAGAATATTGAAGGTACCCTTGGGTGCGGCCAGGAGCGGGTAAAGTTCTCACATACCTTAAAGGGAATGACTGCAGAAAAATTATACGAGTCGGTCATCTCCCTGGGGGTTTGTTTATTGCAAGTGGCGGTGTCCCAGATAGACTTATCTCCCACATTCCCCACAAGTAGTGCCGGATTTACCTATAGGCTTGGCAGGCCTCAAAATCTAGGAGGCCTCCGGCCAAGGTGTATAATATTTTTGACACTGTCATAGGTTTTTCCTACACACGCTGTCATAACGCACTATAGTCTCTAAACAACCCTTCAGTAATGTTCCTTGCACTCCATTTCACAACACTCTCTTAAGCCAATAACTTGACACTAGTACTGATTTCTCTATTGATTTTGTCTTTTCAGGAAAGCAGTGAGATAGATAAGTTTGTACTCTGATGTTAATGAAAGGTGATACCAGGCTTCCAGTAACAATCCGTGATACCAGGCTTCCAGCTAACAATCCGTGATACCAGGCTTCCAGCTAACAATCCGTGATACCAGGCTTCCACTAACAATCCGTGATACCAGGCTTCCACATCCTGATACCAGGCTTCCACACAATCGTAACCAGGCTTCCAGCTAACAATCCGGATACCAGGCTTCCAGCTAACAATCCGTGATCAGGCTCAGCCAATCCGTGATACGCTTCCACCTAACAATCCGTGATACCAGGCTTCCAGCTAACAATCCGTGATACCAGGCTTCCACCTAACAATCCGTGATACCAGGCTTCCAGCTAACAATCCGTGATACCAGGCTTCCAGCTAACAATCCGTGATACCAGGCTTCCACCTAACAATCTTTTGCAAAAAAATGGTTGAACTGGAATTTGTGCTTATGCTGCATTTTTGGACCCGTGTGCTAGGTCATTTTCACAAGGTCAGCAAAGCTATTCAGAAAATCAGAACTGTTATTGAGTACTTGTCTATGTTTGTACAGTTCACTTCATGAATTTTAAAGCAAAATTAGAGACGATTTTGATTAACTTGAACAACAAGCAAAAGCCACCTTGCCAAATGTTAACTATAGAACTGTCACAAGGAGACGAAGAATAAGGAAAGGGCAAGGAAATGACGGAAGTGCACCTGGTACTGATGCCTTTGATAATCTCTGTTCAAGAGCTAATTTTAGGATAAAATTCTTTATTCCTATACTAGATCCACTTGAAGCCAAGAGCTGCCGAGTAGTGATGCTGCGCAGATGTTTTCATTTCCTGCTAATCTGACAGCATCTCAGCATGAAATTCAGCAAGGTGTTGAGCTGTTGATGGCAGCATAACCAGCAAATGTTGACTTGAAACTTACTAATGAACTTTTGTACCATCACATGTACGTGAAGCAAAGCCATAGGCCTACAGAAGAGCAGTCACTGTCTCAGACAGACCTTTATCTAAATATTTACAAGGGAAAAAATAAGATGACCATTAATTAATTAAGCTAAGGTGACCATTAAGCTAAAGTGACAATTAAGATAAGGTGATAATTAAGCTAAGTGACCATTAAGCTAAGATGACCATTTAGCTAAGATGACCATTAAGCTAAGATGACCATTAAGCTAAGATGACCATTAAGCTAAGTGACCATTAAGCTAAGAAATAGGCATTAAACCATTAAGCCATTAAGCTAAGAAATAGCTATTTCATAGCTTAATAGTCACTAACTGCCCGAGGGAGAGAGGTTTTTTTTCAATCTTCAATAGAATTAAAAATGAATTAAGGGTCACAATATCTCAAGAGAGGTCGTCTACACTCAACATTCTATGCATTGAAAGTGACAAACTTAGACAAACAAATTTTGATTAACTTTTTGATGGTTTTGCTATGAAGAAGGCTAGAAAAAAGCTTTTTAAGTCTTAATGTCATATGTATTTTAAAAGAAGATATGTATTTTAAAAGAAGATATGTATTTTAAAGAATATAACAGCAAACTTACAATTTTATTTTCCTAGAAATTCCCGCTTATTCCACAAAATGTTTACAAAGTTCGGTGATTGGAAAAGTTTTTCATATTCCTAATTTTAATATTTATCCTGTATTTCAATCACTACGTATTTAACAATAACATTTTATGTCCTTTAGAGGAGGAATTGTGAATTGCGGAATTTTAAAAACCCGTCATCATCCTTAGCTTCACTAAATTTTGTTTTAAAACTCTATTCCATCTTCCTCTAGTGGTGAGGATGGGGAATTGAGAGGGACCTCTCAAGTGCACTAACCTAGTGCCTCTCAAGTAACCTAGGACCTCTCAAGTGCACTAACCTAGTGCCTCTCTTCATCTAAATCCGGCACGCCCTTAAGCAAAATATACTACTTTCATAATGCGACCCCACTTTGTAACAATGCGAAATGGGGATTTTAATACATTAGAGGAAAAAATAAAAAAATCAGAAAAAACGCAGAAAATGTACTTCATGCGCAGGGATTCACTAACTGCAGCTTCATCACAAGAAATATTGTGATGACTGTAAGATTAACTCATTTTTTTTATGTAGTTGTGGCAGAAGCAATAACAGGCAACTCAGATGTAGTAAACAGAGTAGTAAAGTCTATTATCATGAATGAATTAGAGCAGCTTCTAACGACATTGGTGATTGGTTAACAAAATTAATTGCTGGTACTTTCCGTGTATCTATATGAAAGTAGATTTATGAATGCAGACATGAATTAATTGACGTTCGAATATTATATCCAATATTATAAAAACAAAAATTATTTGAAAAAGTGACCGAATATATTGTAAAGGGAAGTGTTATGATTGATAACAGGTCCATAATCATCATACATCAGTCATATCTACTCTCATGAAACACAATTTTGATGGATGAGTTGGGTGATCAAGTGATATATATATTATTGTAACCACGAACGAGTGGTATTTAATCAATAACAACAATGCGACTAGCCGGGGGCTCGAACCCGTGTTGTTTTAGCCCACCTCATGGTAAGCGAAAATTCCACGACACTCTATCCCACGGGACTATTCAATCCTACAACAATCATGTTAGGTGTTCTACCGTGATCCCAGGACATATGATGGTGTTGGTGCCTCAGAGCTAATTTCATTCTACTCCCCGTTTGGTGTACTAGACTCCACAAGCAGTATATTTATTGTAACCATGAACGAGTGGTATTTAATCAATAACAACACTGCAACTAGCCGCGGGCTTGAACCCCTGTTGTCTCTGAGGCAACCACACCATCGTATGTCCTCGGATCACGGTACAACACCTAGCTCTGCTGGGTGCGTGATTATTGTAGGATTGTATGGTCCTGGGAGTTAGAGCGTCGTGGAATTTTCACTCACCATGAAGCGGGCTAAAACAGCATGGGTTCGAGCCCCTGGCTAGTGCAGTGTTGTTATTGATTATATTTATATATATATATATATATATATATATATATATATATATATATATATATATATATATATATATATATATATATATATATATATATATACGTATATATAATATAATATACAGTGGAACCCCGGTACTCGAACTTAATTCGTTCCAGAAGGCTGTTCGAGTGCCGATTTTTTCGAGCAACGGACGAATTTTTAACACAAGGAATAATGTAAATTTGATTAATTCGTTTCAGACCCCAAAAATACACTTGCAGCGATGTTGCGGTGTGTTTTCGTATGGTATTTATATATGAATTCTCGTTTTCTTGGTCTCATTCGATAGAATGAAATATATATTACACAAATAGAGATGATTTTGAATGATTTACAGAATAAAAGTACCTTGAAATTGAGCACAAATAGTAGAAATGTTCGATTTTTGCTGATGTTCAGGAGTAAACCAGTAACGTCACGCGTCCAATACACGTCAACTGGTGGGTCTAATATGCTTTCACAAATGCGTTTATATTATTTATACCGTTTTTTTCAACAATGCAGTAGTCTGCATAACAGTAAATCTTCTGTTTTTTTGTTTGAATAAAAATTTAAAATGGAAAGCAAGTGTAATATAAGAGGGTCTTACAGTGGGAAGAGTTAAAGGAGAGAGAGGGAGGGGCCAGCAGAAGGAGCATTCAGTATCTGATGAGTCGTTTTAATAGTCGGATACTAGTGGTGGCGCGAATACAATGTTGTGTAATTACACAAATATTAGTAAAAAAGTGTGATAAATTATTTTGAAAACCGACAAGTTGAAGATTGAGACACTTACACAATATATGGGCATCTTTATTGAAGAAACGTTTCGCCACACAGTGTCTTCATCAGTCTAATACAAAGCAGAAAGGTGTTAGGGGAGGAGAAATTTGAGGTAATCAGTCCTCAGCCTGGAATCGATTTGTTTAGTCCACGACTTGTCTGTTTTCAAAACCCTTTATCACATCTGTCAGACACTGCAACATCTTGGGATCTTGACACAAAAAATTCTTCAACACTTGTCCAACCTTTCGACGAAGACCTACTTACACTAGTGGATGGTCCCACTGTGATCCCGCCTCCTCCTGCTTCCACTCACCTGACTGCAGTATATAAGCCACTTCTCTGGCCCTATGCTGTACTTTCTACAAGATTGATGGACTGAACACATCGATTCCAGACTGAGGGACTGATTACCTTAAACTCCTCCTCCCCCTAACACCTTTCTGCTTTGTATTGGACTTAGTACTAAAGGTTATCTATCACATTTATTCCAGTTTGATACCAGAAACATGATAGATAACCTACAAGCACAATAAAGACGCCGAAATTAATAAAAGGCATATTATATGGAGAGGTGGAGGCGGTGTTTACATCCGGGCAAACACACACTAACCAATTTTTTTTTTGGTTGGCTGTTATCGCTAATCTTCTTAGGCACCATGGTGACTTATTTATACAAATAATATATAAAAAACACAAAAATGCAAAGAAACACGAAATAGTTTACAGAGAAGTTCAGCGGAGTTTTGGACTGAGCGACAACTTCGGGGAGACTGACGCACATGTTCTGGCAGGTTGTGCTTGTTTGGTCGAGTGCCAAACAAACGGTTGACTACTGAGCAATTTTTTTAACGAAAGCATTCGAGTACCGAATTGTTCGAGTACAGAGCTGTTCGAGTACCGAGGTTCCACAATATGTCGTTCCAAATAAGTAAATTTATCAAATAGCAAGAACTCATTTAAAATTGTCTTTTCTAAAATTTTCTCTTGTATGCTTAAAGATATATGGTTTTCATTTATGTTAATGTAAAAATTAAAAGTTTTCTATGAAAAGAACCTTATAAAACTTACCTAACCTTATTATAACAAAAGCAATTTAATTTAGCCTAATCCAGCTTAATATATTTTAGATAAGTTTGTGGAGAAATTTCTCCAGGAGGGGGGTATCGGCCCCCTTTAGCCCTTTCAGCCCCTTTCAGCTGAGGGAAAGTCAGTAAACGAAATGATGGAATACGTAACAACAAAATGCAAGGAGGCAGAGGAAAGGTTTGTTCCCAAGGGCAACAGAAATAATGGGAAGACCAGAACGAGCCCCTGGTTTACCCGAAGGTGTAGGGAGGCAAAAACTAAGTGCACTAGATAATGGAAAAAGTACAGAAGGCAAAGGACCCAGGAAAATAAGGAGATTAGTGGAAGAGCCAGAAACGAGTAAGCACAGATAAGAAGGGAGGCCCAGCGACAGTACAAAAACAACATAGCATCGAAAGTCAAGTCTGACCCGAAACTGCTGTAGAGCCACATTAGGAGGAAGACAACATTCAAAGACCAGGTGATCAAGCTGAGGAAAGAAGGTGGGGAACTCACAAGAAACGATCAAGAGGTATGTGAGGAACTCAACACGAGATTTAAGGAAGTATTTACAGTGGAGACAGGAAGGACTCTGGGTAGACAGAACAGAGTGGGACACCAACAAGGAATATACCAACACGTGTTGGATGACAAACACACAACTGAGGATGAGGTGAAAAAGCTGCTCAGTGACCTTGATGCCTCAAAGGCGATAGGACCGGACAACATCTCCCTGTGGGTCCTTAGAGAGGGAGCAGAGACGCTGTGTGTGCCACTAACCACGATCTTCAACACATCACTCGAAACTGGGCAACTACCTGAGATATGGAAGACAGCAAATGTAGTTCCCATTTTTAAGAAAGGAAACAGAAACGAGGCACTAAACTATAGACCAGTGTCACTGACGTGTATAGTATGCAAAGTCATGGAGAAGATTATCAGGAGGAGAGTGATAGAGCACCTGGAATGGAAGAAGATTATAAATGACAACCAGCACGGATTCAGGGAAGGCAAATCCTGTGTCACAAATCTCCTGGAGTTTTATGACATGGTAGCAGAAGTAAGAAACTAGAGAGAGGGGTAGGTTGACTGCATTTTCTTGGATTGTAATAAGGCCTTCGACACAGTTCCTCCCGAGATATTAGTGCAGAAGCTAGAGGATTAGGCACGTATAACAGGAAGGGTACTGCAATGCATCAGAGAATAACTGACAGGGAGGCAACAACGAGTCATAGTACGAGATGAGGTATCACAATGGGCGCCTGTGACAAGCGGGGTTCCACAGGGGGTCAGTCCTAGGACCAGTGATGTTTTTGGAATATGTGAATGACATGACGGAAGGGATAGACTCAGAAGTGTCCCAGTTTGAAGATGATGTGAAGTTAATGAGGATCAGGCCGGACTCCAAAGAGACCTGGTCAGGCTGGACACGTGGTCCAGCGACTGGCTACTCGAATTTAACAAGGAAAAAGATCTTGGGGTGAGTAAAATACCGAGCACGTCTCCGGAAGCACACATCAACCAGATAACTGCTGCAGCATATGGGCGCCTGGCAAACCTGAGAATAGCATTCCGATACCTTAGTAAGGAATCGTTCAAGACACTGTACACTGTGTACGTCAGGCCCATACTGGAGTATGCAGTATGGGCCTGGTCAAGCTTGACCCACACCTGGTCAAGCAAGTCAAGAAATTAGAGAAAGTGCAAAAGGTTTGCAACAAGGTTAGTTCCGAAGCTAAGGGGAATGTCCTATGAAAATAAGTTAAGGGAAATCGGCCTGACGACACTGGAGGACAGGAGGGTTATGAGAAACATGATAACGACATACAAAATACTGCGTGGAATAGATAAGGTGGACAGAGACAGGATGTTCCAGAGAGGGGACACAGAAACAAGGGGTCACAATTGGAAGTTGAAGACTCAGACGAGTCAAAGGGATGTTAGGAAGTATTTCTTCAGTCATAGAGTAGTCAGGAAGTGGAATAGTCTAGCAAGTGATGTAGTGGAGGCAGGAACCATACATAGGTTTAAAACGAGGTATGATAAAGCTCATGGAGCAGGGAGAGAGAGGACCTAGTAGCGGTCAGTGAAGAGGCGGGGCCAGGAGCTAAGTCTCGACCCCTGCGACCACAATTAGGTGAGTACACACACTCTCTCACACACACACACACCTGACCTGACGACATTGGATGACAGGAGAGATAGGGGGAACATGATAACGACATATAAAATACAGAGAGGAATTTACAAGGTGGACAGAGACAGAATGTTCCAAGATGGGACACAGCAACAAGGGGACACAGTTGGAAGTTGATGACTCAGATGAATCACAGGGATGTTAGGAAGTATTTCTTCAGTCACAGAGTGGTCAGGAAGTGGAATAGCTTGGGAAGCGATGTAGTGGAGGCAGGATCCATTCATAGCTTTAAGAAGAGGTATGATAAGGCTCATGGCGAAGGGAGAGTGACCCAGTAGCGGCCAGTGAAGAGGCTGGGCCAGGAGCTATGACTCGACCCCTGCAACCACAACTAGGTGAGTACACACACATATACAGATGCTGAAAATTAGTTTTTTTCTTAAAACTGGGCCTCAGATCATTTTTATGAGGCCATATAAATCCCATTTTTTTGGATTTGCTAATGAAATATCGAGAAATAAGCATAAGAGAGGTGAATGTAAGGTATGTTTTCTTTTTCCTTCATGCAAGGGAATCGTGTAATAGTTGGTAGAATTAATGACTACTACTATTACTACTGCTATTGCTACTATTACTATTGCTACTACTATTATAATAATAATAATTATATAATAATATATTTATTTACTACAAGTACATGTACATGGTATACAGGCCATAGCTGACATCAGTGACATACTACTATATAGAAAGTCCCTTGTTATGCTGAGCATTTCGGGCAAAATCTAAATCTAAATCTCCCCCTCCCCACTCCTCTCCCCGGAGCATGGCCCGCCCAGAGCTGGCGCTTGACTATATAACAGGTGCGTGTCAACCGCACCACCACAGCACCAGCCTTGGTATCCTCTGTGTACAGGTGAGTGGCGACACTTGCTGTGTGACAGGTGTTCACAGGTAGAACTTAGAGCATTCAGCAGACATATATGGTGACAGTGACAGGTGTTCACTGGTAGAGCTTAGAGCATCCAGCAGACATATATGGTGACTGTGACAGGTGTTCACAGGTAGAACTTAGAGCATCCAGCAGACATATATGGTGACTGTGACAGGTGTTCACAGGTAGAGCTTAGAGCATCCAGCAGACATATATGGTGACTGTGACAGGTGTTCACAGGTAGAGCTTAGAGCATCCAGCAGACATATATGGTGACAGTGACAGGTGTTCACTGGTAGAGCTTAGAGCATCCAGCAGACATATATGGTGACTGTGACAGGTGTTCACAGGTAGAGCTTAGAGCATCCAGCAGACATATATGGTGACAGTGACAGGTGTTCACTGGTAGAGCTTAGAGCATCCAGCAGACATATATGGTGACAGGAATCAAGTCTATAAAAAAAAACGACACACAAGACCAAATATTTATTGTAGACGATACATAGTGAGCACACAGAAACAACTTACCTTTCAGAGAGTCATATGTGTATTGATCCAGTCACGGTATTGTGCCTTTTTATTCTTTATCGAAGACGACATTTCTTTCATAAGTGAGCGATACTTCGCCTAAAATAGACTTGTTCTGTATCGTGTCTTTATTTCCCAAGGAATACGTAGGAGCTTCTTATATCGGGATCTCCTGAGATCTTTTGTTCACTACATGCACTGTATCAATGTTGGACTCAGAACTGTATGTATATATATATATATATATATATATATATATATATATATATATATATATATATATATATATATATATATGTGTGTGTGTGTGTGTGTGTGTGTAAGGTAGTAGGTTGGTAGACAGCAACCACCCAGGGAGGTACTACCGTCTTGCCAGGTGACTGTGAAACAGAAACCTGAAACTGTTTTACATGATGGTAGGATTACTGGTGTCTTTTTTCTGTCTCATAAACACGCTGGATAACAGGTATATCTAGCTACTTCTACTTACACTTTAGGTCACACTACACAGGCATGCACATGCATATATATATATACATACACACATCTAGGTTTTTCTTCTTTTTCTTAATAGCTCTTGTTCTTTTTATTTTCTCTATTGTCCATGGGGAAGTGGAAAATAATCTTTCCTTCGTAAGCCATGCGTGTCGTATGAGGCGACTAAAATGCCGGGAGCAATGGGCTAGTAACCCCTTCTCCTGTACACATTTACTAAAAAAGAGAAGAAGAGAAACTTTATAAAACTGGGTTGTTTGAATGTGCGTGGATGTAGTGCGGATGATAAGAAAGAGATGATTGCTGATGTTATGAATGAAAAGAAGTTGGATGTCCTGGCCCTAAGCGAAACAAAGCTGAAGGGGGTAGGCGAGTTTCAGTGGGGAGAAATAAATGGGATTAAGTCAGGAGTATCTGAGAGAGTTAGAGCTAAGGAAGGGGTAGCAATAATGTTGAAGGATCAGTTATGGAAGGAGAAGAGGAAATATAAATGTGTAAATTCAAGGATTATGTGGATTAAAATAAGGGTCGGATGCGAAAAGTGGGTCATAATAAGCGTGTATGCACCTGGAGAAGAGAGGAGTGTAGAGGAGAGAGAGATTTTGGGAGATGTTAAGCGAATGTATAGGAACTTTTGAACCAAGTGAGAGAGTAATTGTGGTAGGGGACCTAAATGCTAAAGTGGGAGAAACATGTAGAGAGGGTGTAGTAGGTAAGTTTGGGGTGCCAGGTGTAAATGATAATGGGAGCCCTTTGATTGAACTTTGTATAGAAAGGGGTTTAGTTATAGGTAATACATATTTTAAGAAAAAGAGGAAAAATAAGTATACAAGATATGATGTAGGGCGTAATGACAGTAGTTTGTTGGACTATGTATTGGTAGATAAAAGACTGTTGAGTAGACTTCAAGATGTACATGTTTATAGAGGGGCCACAGATATATCAGATAACTTTTTAGTTATAGCTACAGTGGGAGTAAAAGGTAGATGGGATACAAGGAAAATAGAAGCAGTAAGTAAGAGAGAGGTGAAGGTTTATAAGCTAAAAGAGGAGGCAGTTAGGGTAAGATATAAACAACTATTGGAGGATAGATGGGCTAGTGAGAGTGTAGGCAATGGGGTCGAAGATGTATGGGGTAGATTTAAAAATGTAGTGTTAGAGTGTTCAGCAGAAGTTTGTGGTTACAGGCGAGTGGGTGCGGGAGGGAAGAAGAGCGATTGGTGGAATGATGATGTAAAGAGAGTAGTAAGGGAGAAAAAGTTAGCATATGAGAGGTTTTTACAAAGTAGAAGTGATGCAAGGAGGGAAGAGTATATGGAGAGAAAAAGAGAGGTTAAGAGAGTAGTGAAGCAATGTAAAAAGAGAGCAAATGAGAGAGTGGGTGAGATGTTATCAACAAATTTTGTTGAAAATAAGAAAAAAGTTTTGGAGTGAGATTAATAAGTTGAGAAAGCCTAGGGAACAAATGGATTTGACAGTTAAAAATAGGAGAGGAGAGTTGTTAAATGGAGAGTTAGAGGTATCGGGAAGATGGAGGGAATATTTTGATGAGTTGTTAAATGTTGATGAAGACAGGGAAGCTGTGATTTCGTGTGTAGGGCAAGGAGGAATAACATCTTGTAGGAGTGTGGAAGAGCCAGTTGTGAGTGTGGGGGAAGTTCGTGAGGCAGTGGGTAGAATGAAAGGGGGTAAGGCAGCTGGGATTGATGGGATAAAGATAGAAATGTTAAAAGCAGGTGGGGATATAGTTTTGGAGTGGGCGTTGTCACAGTTGCCAAATAGGTGTGGCGTTGACGGCGGTGAAAATTATACATGCAGTTAGTTATACATGCACTTTAACACAGGTACATCCACTGAGTGTTGACCCCGAGTACTGCACCATGATGCGGTTGTTGACTGGCGTAGTGGTGGTGCTGGCTGGGTTACTGCACCTGGTCACTGCCCATAAGATAGAACTGGGACGTTGTAAGTCCATGCCAGAGGTTCAGAACTTTGACCCAGACAAGGTAAGGCGTTCTTAATGTTATTGAAGTTTGATGTGTCTGCTTTTTGTGTTCTCTGACTGTTCTGACAAAAAGGTCTTCAGACTCTTATATGAAAGTGATATAGCAGTGGTTGTACAGTTTCTTTGTTTGTCAGTTGAGCTGAGAATATTTCCCTCTTGCTTAGTTATGACTTCTAACTCTTTAGATTTTGTTTACTTCACAGAAGCTTTTCGATTTTTTTTATCGGTCCACTGTTTTAAAAAATCACATCATAACATTTATACTATGTTAACAGTATTGTAAGATATTAAGCATATAACGGGATTTTATTATTCGAAATAAATAAGTACGTATATTAATAACTAAAAAAGTCAATAAACGCATTAAATAATAATGAAAATTTTAAATTCTCTCTCTATATAATGTATATATATATATATATATATATATATATATATATATATATATATATATATATATATATATATATATATATATATATATATATATATATATATATATATTTATATATATATATATATATATATATATATATATATATATATATATATATATATATATATATATATATATATATATATATATATATATACAGTGGGACCTCGGTTTTCGTATACCTATGTGTATGTGAAACTATAGTTATTCTCTATAAAATGTATTTTATTTTAATATTTCCTGTGGGTTATAGCGTCATGTGGTTTTCGCTAAAAACAACATGGATTCGAGTCCTTGGCTAGTCACAGTGTTATATATATATATATATATATATATATATATATATATATATATATATATATATATATATATATATATATAAACACTGATCTCTGGCCGACGGAGACTCGAACCTACGAACCTCATGACAAGTACGCAGTGCTTTCGACCGTACCACACTGGTCCAATACCTTGGCATCCAATACCTTGGCTGGATGCCAAGGTATTGGACCAGTGTGGTACGGTTGGTAAAGCACTGCGTACCTTGTCATGAGGTTCGTAGGTTCGAGTCTCCGTCGGCCAGAGATCAGTGTTTGTGAATATTTCGCCTGCTCTTGCGAATTCCTAGCATATATATATATATATATATATATATATATATATATATATATATATATATATATATATATATATATATATAGGAGGTACCACCTCTAGGACTTGCTGGGGACCCTCATCCTCAGAGAAGACAATAAACGTACCTCAAGGAAAACTCGAGGTTTTCCCCAGAGCTGTTAGAATATTTTCTTCTCCTACCACTCCCTATATATTTTGAATGAGTGCTTTATTAATAGACAGAATACATTGACAGAAAACACAAAACATGAACATGAATACATTGGTACAATATATCAAAGATTATGAATCTCTTCCAGCTCCTCCGAAGCCGGACGCGAGCCCAGTACGCAGCATGCGTACTGGCATATACAGTACATGAGGTGTGAGAGATACATGTCTAGAACATATTGTTACATGTTTGTCTCTGAATATAATGCGAAAATCTCATCTAGTTCCTCAGAGCTGGGGCGCATGCCCAAAATACAGCAGACATTACCCCTCTGAACAGCAGCGCTGAGTCCCTGGAACAGAAAACTATATGTGTGTGTGTGTGTGTCAGAAAGATGGAGGGAATATTTTGAGGAATTGTTAAATGCTGATGAAGACAGTGAAGCTGTGATTTCTTGTATAGGAATATCAATGTCCTAAGTGAATATATCAATGTCCTAAGTGAATATATCAATGTCCTAAGTGAATATATCAATGTCCTAAGTGAATATACCAATGTCCTAAGTGAATTTATCCAAGGAAGAATAACGTCTTATAGGAGTGAGGAACAACCAGTAGTGAGTTGTGAGTGTGGGGAGAGTGCGTGAGGCAGTGGGTAGAATGAAAGGGGGTAAAGCAGCTGGGATTGATGGAATAAAGATAGAAATGTTAAAAGCAGGTGAGGATATAATTTTGGAGTGGTTGGTGCTTTTATTTAATAAATGTATGGAAGAGGGTAAGGTACCTAGGGATTGGCAGAGAGCATACATAGTTCCCATGTATAAAGGTAACGGGGACGAAAGAGTGTAAAAAATTATAGGGGAATAAGTCTGTTGAGTATACCTGGCAAAGAGTATGGTATAGTTATTATTGAAAGAATTAAGAGTAAGACGGAGAGCAGGATAGCAGATGAACAAGGAGGCTTTAGAAAAGGTAGGGGGGGTGTAGACCAAGTGTTTGCAGTGAAACATATAGGTGAACAGTATTTAGATAAGGGTAAAGAGGTTTTTGTGGTATTTATGGATTTGAAAAAGGTGTATGATAGGGGGGCAATGTGGCAGATGTTGCAAATGTATGGAATAGGATGTAGATTATTGAAAGCATTGAAGAGTCTTTACGAGGATAGTGAGTCAGGTTAGAGTATGTAGGCGAGAGGGAGATTATTTCCCAGTAAAAGTAGGCCTTAGACAGGGATGTGTGATGTCACCATGTTGTTCAATATATTTATAGATGGAGTTGTGTGATAAGTGAATGTTCGGGTGTTGGTAAGAGGTGTGGGGTTAAAAGATAAAGAATCTAACACAAAGTGGGAGTTGTCACAGTTGCTCTTTGCTGATGACACTGTGCTTTTGGAAGATTCTGAAGAGAAGTTGCAGAGGTTTTTTGATGAGTTTGGTAGTGTATGCAAGAGAAGGAAATTAAAAGTGAATATAGGAAAGACTAAGGTGATGAGGATAAAAAAAATTAGGTAACAGAAGATTGGATATAAGATTGGAGGGAGAGAGTATGGAGGAAGTGAATGTGTTCAGATATTTAGGAGTGGATGTGTCAGCAGATGGGTCTATGAAAGATGAGGTGAATCATAGAATTGACGAGGGGAAAAATGTGAGTGGTGCACTGAGAAGTTTGTGGAGTCAAAGAACTTTATCCATTAAAACAAAGAGGGGAATGTATGAGAGTATAGTTATACCAACGCGCTTGTATGGGTGTGGTGAATGTTGCAACAAGGAGAAGGCTGGAGGCAGTGGAGATGTCGTGTCTGAGGGCAATGTGTGGTAGGAATATAATGCAGAGAATCCGTAGTTTGGATATTAGGAGTAGATGCAGGATTACCAAAACTTGGACATGTAGAGAGGAAGGAACGAAATAGAATGACTTCGAGAGTGAATAAATCTGTAGTGGAGGGAAGGCGGGTAGGGGTCGGCCTAAGAAAGGTTGGAGGGAGGGGGTAAAGGAGGTTTTGTTTGCAAGGGGCTTGGACTTCCAGCAAGCGTGTGAAAGTGTTAAATAGGAGCATATGGAGACAAATGGTTTTTAGGACTTGACGTGCTGTTGGAGTGTAAGAAAGGTAACCTTTATGAAGGGATTCAGGGAAACCGGCAGGCCGGACTTGATTCCTGGAGATGGGAAGTACAGTGCCGGCACTCTGAAGGAAGGGTGTTAATGTTGCAGTTTTATAACTGTAGTGTAAGAACGCCTCTGGCAAGACAGTGATGGAGTGAATGATGAAAGTTTTTCTTTTTCGGGCCACCATGCCTTGGTGGGAAACGGCCGATGTGTTAATAATAGGTAAAACTTGCGATTTTGGCTTAAATAACAACGCTCTTCTTGCCGAATAAGGCAAGCGAAAATTCGACTATGCAATAATTTCGCAAAAATCACTCTGAACCTAACGAAAAAAATATATTTCATTGTGTGTGTTGATTATTAAATTATTTTTAACTTATCTAAAATATATTTAGTTTGATTAGGCAAAATTAAATTGCGCTTGTTATAATAAGGTGAGGTAAGTTTTCTAAGGTGCTTTTGGTATAAAATTATTAATTATTACAATAGCATAAATGAAAAAATATATCTTTAAACGTATAAGATTTTTTTTAGAAAGGACTTAATTTTAAATGAGTTCTTGCTAATTGACCAGTTTTACCTATTAGGCACGACATACATACATACATATATATATATATATATATATATATATATATATATATATATATATATATATATATATATATATATATATATATATATATACATACACTGTCCGCCTTAAGAGACCACACAATGTACATGTCACTTTATCCTCTCAGCCATGGATCCTACAAACAATTTGAGCCTAGGGAACTAGGCTCAAAACCACTTGTTTCGTGGTTTCATTGCTGTATAGGCTGCTTGTTGAGGCGGGTATTCACACTGTTTTAGTTGACTATACTTTGCCACAAATGTACTCAGAGTCCAGCTGTAATACGTAATACGTAAGGTCGACTAGTGACTTAAAAATCAACGGCCGTTTTGCCTAATAAGCAAGGCGAAAATTTGCGCATGAAATATTTTCTAGAAAATCAGTCTGAACGTAACGAAAATAAAATGCATGTCATAGATATTCATTAATTCTAAACAAAATTATGGAGAGTTAATTTAAGTTTGGGGTGACTAGGCTAAGGAAAATTACATTCATTATGGGAATGTTAGCTGAGGCTTTAAGGTAATTTAGATGCCAAACTAATTTTTTTTACATCATTTCATTTTACATCAAAAAGAGAAAAAACGGGAAAAAATATATATTTTTATAGCCGACCACCTGTATAATTTACCAGTTGTGTGTGTGAGTGTTTGCGGCAGTGTGTGTGTGTGTGTGTGTGTGTGTGTGTGTGTGTGTGTGTGTGTGTGTGTGTGTGTGTGTGTGTGTGTGTGTGTGTGTGTGTGTGTGTGTGTGTGTGTGTGTGTGTGTGTGTGTGTGTGTCTGTGTGTGTGTGTGTGTGTCTGTGTGTGTGTGTGTGTGTGTGTGTCTGTGTGTAGTGTGTCTGTTGTGTGTGTGTGTGTGTGTGTGTGTGTGCACGTGTACTCACCTGGTTGTACTCACCTGGTTGATGTTGCAGGGGTCAATTCACAGCTCCTGGCCCCGCCTCTTCACTGGTCGCTACTAGGTCACTCTTCCTGCTCCATGAGCTTTATCATACCTCTCCTTAAAGCTATGTATGGAACCTGCCTCCACTACATCGCTTCCCAAACTATTCCACTTCCCGACCACTCTGTGACTGAAGAAATACTTCCTAACATCCCTGTGATTCATCTGAGTCTTCAACTTCCAACTGTGTCCCCTTGTTGCTGTGTCGCATCTCTGGAACATCCTGTCTCTGTCCACCTTGTCAATTCCTCTCAGTATTTTATATGTCTTTATCATATCCCCCCTATCTCTCCCGCCCTCCAGTATCGTCAGGTCGATTTCCCTTAACCTCTCCTCGTAGGACATGCCCGTTAGCTCCGGGACTAGTCTTGTTGCAAACCTTTGCACTTTCTCTAATTTCCTTACATGCTTGGCTAGGTGTGGGTTCCAAATTGGTGCTGCATACTCCAATATATTTAGGCTTGACATACACGGTGTACAGGGTACTGAACGATTCCTAATTGAGATGTCAGAATGCTATTCTTAGGTATGTTAGGCGCCCATAGGCTAGTCGCCCATATGCTAGGCACCCATATTTGGTTGATGTTCGCCTCAGGAGATGTGCTCGGTGTTATACTCACCCCAAGATCCCTCTCCTTTAGTGTGGTTTGTAGTTTATGTCCCCCTAGACTGTACTCCGTTTGCGGTCTTCTTTGCCCTTAAACAATCTTCATGATTTTTCACTTGGTGGGGTTGAACTCCAGGAGCCAGTTTCCGGACCAGGCTTGCAGCCTGTCCAGATCCCGTTGTAGTTCCGCCTGGTCCTCGTCCGATTGAATTCTTCTCATCAACTTCACATCATCTGCAAACAAGGACACTTCTGAGTCTATTCCATTCATCATGTAGTTCACATATACCAGAAACAGCAGCGGTCCTAGGACTAACCCCTGTGGAACCCCGCTCGTCACAGGCGCCCACTCTGACACCTAGTCACGTACCATGCCTCGCTGATGTCTTCCCGACAGGTATTCCCTGATCCACTACAGTGCCTTCCGTGTTATACCTGCCTGGTCTTCCACCTTATGCACTAATCTCTTGTGTGGAACTGTGTCAAAAGCCTCCTTACAGACCAAGAAAACGCAATCTACCCACCCCTCCCTCTCTTGTCTTACTGCTATCACCTTGTCATAGAACTCAAACAGGTTTGTGACACAGGTGTGTGTGTGTGTGTGTGTGTGTGTGCTTGTTTGTTTGTTTCTAAAAGTGTGTGTGTGTATGTGTGTGTATGTGTGTGTGTATGTGTGTGTGTGTATGTGTGTGTGTGTGTTGCACAAGCACACACATCAACACACACACACACACAAACACACCAGCAATCATATATAGGTGAGAACACACACGCACACACAAGCATGCACACACACATGCGAGCAGGGCAAAGCTGCTGATTGTGGGTGACTTCAATCACAAAGAAATCGACTGGAAGAACCTGGAGTCACATGGGGGTCCGAGAAACGTGGAGGTCTAAGATGATGGAGGTGGTACTGGAAAACTCATGTACCAACACGTAAGGGACACTACCAGAGAGAGAGAAGAGGATGGACGAGCAAGACCTAGTATTCACCTTGAGTAGTGCAGACTTTGAGGACATCACATATGAAAGACCCCTCGGGGCCAGTAACCACGTGGTTCTGAGCTTCGAATACAGAGTAGAGTTACAAGTGGAGAGGGAAGCAGGAAGGGCATGACGAATGAAGCCAAACTACAAGAGAGGGACTACACAGGAATGAGGAATTTCCTGCAAGAGGTTCAGTGGGACAGAGAACTGGCAGCTAAGGACAGGCTTGTACCCAAGGGAAACAGAAATAACTAGAAGGCCAGCACGACCCCTTGGTTCACTCAAAGGTGTAGAGAGGCCAAAACCAAGTATGCGAAAGCCAAATCTGACCTGAAGCTGTTGTACAGCCACATCAGGAGGAAAACAACAGTTAAGGACCAAGTGATCAGGCTGAGGAAGGATGGATGGGAGATCACAAGAAACGACCAAGAAGTATGTGAGGAGCTCAACACGAAATTCAAAGAAGTGTTTATAGAGGAGACAGAAGAGCCTCCAGAAAGACGGAGAGGAAGGGTACACTATCAAGTGTTGGACACAATACATACAACAGAGGAAGAAGTGAAGAGGCTGCTACGCGAGCTAGATGCCTCAAAGGCGATGGGGCCGGATAACATCTCTCCATGGGTCCTGAGAGAGGGAACAGAGGCACTATGTGTATCACTAACAACGATCTTCAACACATCTATCGAAACAGGGCGACTACCTGAGGTATGGAAGACAGCAAATATAGTCCCAAGTTTTTAAACATGGAGACAGACACGAAGCATGTATAGTATGCAAAGTCATGGAGAAGATTATCAGGAGAAAAGTGGTGGAGTACCTAGAAAGGAAAGAGCTTATCAACGACAACCAGCACGGTTTCAGGGACGGAAAGTCCTGTGTCAGAAACTTACTGGAGTTCTATGACAGGGTGACAACAGTAAGACAAGAGGGAGAGGGTTGGGTATATTGCGTTTTCTTGGACTGTATGAAGACTTTTGATACAGTTCCACATAAGAGATTAGTGGAAAAGCTGGAGGACCAGGCAGGGCTAACAGGGAAGGCACTACACTGGATAAGGAAATAACTAACGAGAAGACATCAGCGAGTCATGGTACGTGACGAGGTGTCAAAGTGGGCGCCTGTGACGAGTGGTGTTCCACAGGGGTCAGTCCTAGGACCGGTGCTATTTCTGGTATATGAGAACGACATGACGGAAGGAATAGATTCAGAAGTGTCCCTGTTTGCTGATGGTCTGAAGCTATTGAGTAGAATTCAATCGGAGGACAGAAATCTTCCATATGAGGATAGACTGAGGGCCCTGAATCTGCACTCTCTAGAAAGGCGTAGAATTAGGGGGGATAAGATTGAGGAGTAAAAATGGAAAACAGGAATAAATAAAGGGGATGTAAATAGTGGGCTAAAAATATCCAGCCAAGACAGGACTCGCAGCAATGGTTTTAAGTTGGAAAAGTTCAGATTCACAAAGGATATATGAAAGCTCTGGTTTGGTAATAGAGTTGTGGATGAGTGGAACAAACTCCCGAGTACCGTCATAGAAGCTAAGACTTTGTGTAGTTTTAAAAGTAGGTTAGATAAATACATGAGTGGGTGTGGGTGGGTATGAGTTGGACGTGACTATCTTGTGCTAGTAGGTATCCTTCTTAAGTGAATGTGACCTGACCTGTTGGGTCATTGGCTTAAGCCAGTGGGAGACTTGGACCTGCCTCGCATGGGCCAGAAGGTCTGCTGCAGTGTTCCTTCTTTCTTGTGTTCTTATGTTCTTACAAAGTTATCTGGACAGGCTGCAGGCCTGGTCCAGAAACTGGCTCCTGGATTTCAACCCTACCAAGTACAAAGTCATGAAGATTGTTGAAGGGCAAAGAAGATCGCAGATGGAATACAGTCTAGGGGGCCAGAGACTACAAACCTCACTCAAGTAAAAGGATCTTGGGGTGAGTATAACACCGAGCACATCTGAGGCACACATCAACCAAATAACTGCTACAGCATATGGGCGCCTAGCAAACCTAATAAGAGCATTCCGAGATCTCTGTAAGGAATCGTTCAGAACCCTGTACACCTTGTATGTCAGGCCCAGTTTGGAACCCACACCTAGCCAAGCAAGTAAGGAAATTAGAGAAAGTGCAAAGGTTTGCAACGAGATTTGTCCCGGAGCTAAGGGGCATGTCTTTCGAGGAGAGGCTAAGGGAAATCGACCTGACGACACTGGAGGACAGGAGAGATAGGGAGGATATGATAATGACATATAAAATACTGAGAGGAATCGACAAGGTGCACAGAAACAGGATGTTCCAGAGATGGGACATAGCAACAAGGGGTCACAATTGGAAGTTGAAGACTCAGAAGAGTCACAGGGATGTTAGAAAGTATTTCTTCAGTCACAGAGTTGTCAGGAAGTGGAATAGTCTGGGAAATGATGTAGTTTAGGCAGGATCCATATATAGTTTTGAGAAGAGGTATGATAAAGCTCATAGACCAGGGAGAGTGACCTAGTAGCGACCAGTGAAGAGGCGGGGCCAGGAGCTGTGAATCGACCCCTGCAGCCACAATTAGGTGAAGTACAACTAGGTGCGTACACACACTAGGTGTGTACAACCAGGTGAGTACAACTTGGTGAGTACACACATTAGGTGAGTACAACTATGTGAGTACAACTTGGTGAGTACACACACTAGGTGAGTACAACTAGGTGAGTACAACTAGGTGAGTACACACATTAGGGGGCTGTGGACAACAAAGATGAGCCTCATAGGTGTTAAAAAGTATTTCATTAGTGTTAGAGAAGTCAGGGAGTAAAACGACCTGGAGAATGAGGTGGAAGACGCAGGATTGAACATAACAGTATAGTTATACCAACTCCTTTATATGGGTGTGAAGCATAAGTGTGGCTCTAGACTGGAGGCAGTGAAGATGTTTTGCCTGAGGGCAATGTGTGGTGTGAATATTATACAGAAAATACGTAGTTTGGAAATTAGGAGGAAGTGCAGGGATGCTAAAATTATTATCCAGAGGCCAGTGAAGGGGTTGTTGAGGTGGTTCGGACATTTAGAGAGGATGGAACTAAATAAAATGACTAAGGAGAGTATAAATCTGTAGTGGAAGGAAGGCATGGTAGGGGTAGCCCTACGAAAGATTGGAGGGAGGGGGTAAAGCAGGTTTTGTGTGTGATGGGTTTTGACTTCCAGCAAACGTGCATAAGTGTCTTAGATAGGAGCGAGTGCAGACAAATAATTTTTATGACGACATTTAGGAATAAATTCAGGGAAACCGGCAAGTTGGACTTGGGTCCTTGAGGTGGAAAGTTCAGTGCCTGTACTCTGAAGGGTTGATAGGTTGCAGTTTTTTAACTGTAGTGTAGGCGTTCCTCTGGCAAGACAGTGATGGAGTGAATGATGATGAAAGTGTTTCTTCTTTTTCGGGTAACCCTGCCTTACCTAGAGTTTACCTGGAGAGGGTTCCGGGGGCCAATGCCCCAGCGGATCTGTCTGAGACCAGGCCTCATGGTGGATCAGGGTCTGATCAACCAGACTGTTACTACTGGCCGCACGCAAACTGACGTACGAATCCACAGCCCGGTTGGCCAGGTACTGACTTTAGGTGCCTGTCCATTGCCTTCTTGAAGACAGCCAGGGATCTATTGGTAATCCCCCTTATGTATGCTGGGAGGCAGTTGAACAGTCTTGGGCCCCAGACACTTATTGTGTTGTCTCTCAGTATACTCGCGGCGCCCCTGCTTTTCATTGTCGGAATGTTGCATCTCCTGCCGAGTCTTTTGCTTTCATAGGGAGTGATTTTCGTGTGCAAGTTTGGTACTAATCCCTCTAGGATTTTACAAGTGTATATTATCATGTATCTCTCTCGCCTTCGTTCCAGGGAATACAAATCAAGGGACTTCAACTGTTCTCAGTAATTTAGGTGCTTTAACGTACTTAAGTGTGCCGTGAAAGTTCTCTGTACACTCTTCAGGTCAGCAAAGTCGACTGCCTTGAAGAGGGCCGTTAGTGTACAGCAGTATTCCAGCCTACAACGAACAAGCGGTTTGAAGAGAATCATCATGGGATTGGTGTCCCTAGTTTTGAAGGTTTTCATTATCCATCCTATTATTTTCCTAGCAGATAAGGTAGATATATTGTTGTGGTCTTCGAAGGCGAGATCCTCTGATATTATCACTCCCAGGTCCTTCACATTTCTTTTTCGCTCTATTGTATGGTTAGAATATGTTGTATACCCTGATACAGTTTTAATTTCCTCAAGTTTTCCATATGAGTAGTTGAAATTTCTCTTCATTGAACTTCATATTGCTTTGAGAGGCCCATTTGAAGATTTGGTTGATGTGTTAATAAAAAATAAAATATACTGCACCTCAGTGTGGCAATCCCGAGAGGGAACGCCGTTTGCTTCTTGGATTCCTGTCCAACTTCTAAAGAAGTCCACAATTTAAATTAGGAGTCTTCCTCATATTTTGCAGATCTTCATGTATGCAAATTCCCCAACACCTGTACTCAATTTTTTTAATATATGCTCCATGTATCACTTAAATAAAGAATAAAAAATCAGTAATATATATATATATATATATATATATATATATATATATATATATATATATATATATATATATATATATATATATATATATATATAGGGGTCCCCTCTGGTACAAATTGTGGGACCCATAGCCTCGGAGAAGTGGATAAAAGGCTTCAGGAAGAATATTTGGATTTCTTCCTGATGCCATTTGAATATTCCACTTCCCTACCCCCCATCTTTTAATTTTTTTTTACCAATAGGTATATTTTATTACATAATAAAAAAGATTTGAGAGATACATTGTTGATATAAAGATGGTATATACAGTACACGAGGTGAGAGATACATGTCTAGTACATATTGTTACATCTTTGTCACTGATTATAATGCGAAAATCTCATCCAGCTCTTCCGAGCTGGTGCGCGTGCCAGAATACAGCATGCATTACCCTCTGAACAGCAGCGTGAGTCGCTGGAACAGAAAACTAGCTGCCCTGGGATCCCTAGTTACCCTGTTGAGTCTTTTGCCCAGCTCCTTGAGGAACTTAGATGCACTCTTTCCCCATGACCCAAAGGGTCTCTGAGCCTATGGGAACAAACATATAATGATGGGCAAGTTCTCCATATTTTCTCGACTTCTGGGACTCCCTGAAGGTGGCAGCAGCCCCTCCTTCCTCCCTGGTGTACTGGAGATAGGTATCAGCCAAGGTAGATGCACATGTGTAGTCCCACACCACCTGCTTGCCGTCTGTCCAGGCTTGAAGGGGGATACCATCTGGACGCTTTTGGTTGCCATCAGATCTGCATAGTTGGGGTGGTTCCCTTACTGCTGGGCATCCGGCTGTTGTGAGGCTCCTCTTGATAATGTTATTAACCTCTTCATGTCTTGCAATCTTTCCCTCGGATTTGACACACAAGACCATGGTACCCGAATCGGTCTGCTGCTTCACTGCCACAAATACACCTGTGTTCGGCGAGAATAGGGGCGGCAAGTCGAAGGGGAACACCAATGCGGATGGTCTGTGGGTCGAGGCGTGTGCCAAGGCTGGAGTTGGGAACAGCCAAAGAAAGTCCCCTGCATGATGAGCTCTCACTGCAAGTAGGCGGGCTCTATCCTTCCCTGACACACTCTGAAGCATTGCTGAGGCTATATTCTTACTATTGGGCCATCCCAGTGCGACTGTTTGTAGTTGTTGGGGAGCAGGCCTGGTTTCAGAGCCTGTTAGGTTATCCCAGATCCTGGCTCCATCAACGAACTTTTGGTCATGGATTCCAATCGTGTCCCTAAGATGTTCAGGGAGAATTGCTGCTACAAGCCCTCTGGATGCAATGCATGAAGACAGGAAAGCAGGTAGAGCAATCTGAGATGACTTGCGGACACCAATGCCTCCTAGTCTGACTGGGAGTGTAGCTTGGTCCCACTGCCCATCTTCTAGAGTAAGGTTAAGTACTTTAGTAAAGATCTGCCTCAGGATACTGTCATATTCGTGCAGTATAGGATTATCATATGAAGGAGCACATCTTAGGAAATATGTCAACCTGGGCAGACTCAAGCATTTTGTGAGGAGGTACAAGGCATCATGGGTGTCAAGATTGCCTATTCGTTGTTCCATTCTCCTCAATTCTTCTAGTTTCTTCCTGAGAATTGTGTCAATGGCATCTCTTCCCAGAGGTGCTCCAAGCAAGACACTATTAGTAGGGGCAATACTGTTGCTCCTGGTAGTTTTAATAGCACTGCATCTATCACTTGTTGATTGACTGATATGATTTCACATTTGGATGGATTCAGGATGAGACCCATTTCCTGTCCCTGTGTCATCACCTGTGTAAGATCATCTACAAGGGACTCCTTTGTACCTGCTAGTGTGCCATCATCCAGGAACCAGATGTTTAGCTCACTGGTCAGTCTTACTGTGATTTCCCTAACTGCTATACAGAAGAGAAATGGTGCGAGAGGTCCTTGCTGGACACCCTCTGATGATGTGATTTCATGCTCTCCAAACAGGAGCATTGATTCCTTGCTATATCCAGCTGAAACAAAAGAGAAGGACCTGGAAAATGTTCTTGTACAGCTGCTAATACTACGTCCCTTTTCAGGAGATTAAATGCATTCTTGAAATCTAATTTAACCACTGCATTGTCCTCAGGCAGGTTGTCGATATATGCCCTTGTTGCATGAACCGCTGCTTCACTTCCTTGAGAGACCCCAAAGCCAAGCTGGTTTGGTTGAAGCATGATGGCTGCCTCTGCGCGAACCTGACAGCAGCTTTAGAAACGAGGCGGCGAAACGTGTTGCCCACTGCGATTGGCCTAATTCCTCCATCCTTCTTTTTAAAGGCACAAAGTGATGCTCCAAAAAGAAAGGTTTAATCTCGTCAGAATCAGACCAGCCAGTTCCAATTTTTATATATATTATATATATATATATATATATAATATATTTTTTTCAACAAGTCGGCCGTCTCCCCCCAAGGGGAGGGACCCAAAAAAAAAGAAAATCCCCCAAAAAAAAATCTCATCATCATTTAACACTTTTACCCACACTCTAAAAATCATGTCTTTGAGGGCGCTCAGATATATATATATATATATAAATATATATATATATATTAAAATATATATATATATATATATTAATTTTTTAATAATTTTTATAAATTTAAAAAAGGAAAAAGGGGGGAGGAAGGGGGATGTGGAGGATCATCTTTAATTATAAGTTTCTGATTTCCCCAAAGGGGTTTAAAAATTTTGCTGTGGACATTTATCCTGGGCAACCCCTGCGGGGCTTTGAAACCTCCTCAGGTATTCTCTGTCAAAAAAAGTGTCTGTTTAGGGGACGGAATCAGGAACGGCCATCACAATACAGAAATTTGATTGAAGGAGTATGAGAGGGGGTTGCAGCGGCATATCTGAATGGGAGAAGAAAAAAAACATATAGTTAAGATGTGCATTTATAAAACACACTGGGTGATACATGTGGACCCGGGTTTTAAAGCTTGCACATAGAGATGTATCCCAAAGGCCTACATTGGGCATGGTTCCAAGGGCACGCACTGTGAATGTGTATCCAGACACGTAACTGTGAATTTTATCCAAGGACAGTACACTGTGAATGTATCCAAGGGCACGTACACTGTGGATGTGTATCCAAGGACACGTACACTGTGAATGTGTTTCGGACACGTACACTGTGAATGTGTATCCAAGGACACGTACACTGTGAGATGTTACCAGGGCACGTACCTTTAGATTTTATCAAAGGCACTACACTGTGAATGTGTATCCAAAGGCACCAAAACTTGAGATTTTATCCAGGGAAAGCCTGTAGATGTGTATCCAAAGAAAGTACACTGTGAGATTTTGCATCTGGTGTATATAACAGGTGTGTGTGATCTATATGCAAAACACTGAAAATTATATTTTTGTGATATACACTGAAGTTTTGGGATCTCTGTGTATATAAATAAAAGGGTTTTTTCTCAAAATTTTATACTTCCCCATTTTAGGCATTATAGCATTTCTTAAAAAGCACTCAGGTGACTGACTGCGCCTTAATGCCAGCCTACTGATACACCAACGCCTAATACATATAAATTCTATATGTATATATATATATAATGACGTCCTCACTGTTTAGATGCAGGTTTCTTATAAAATCCACTACGCCGTGGATTGTTTTTTTTTTTTTTTTTTAAATGTGATTGAAAATAGATTCGAAAATTGAATAGAAGTGGAAAGACCTTCGAGAAAACTTGTTGCAAGCGACGGTCCGGGGGGGGGAGTGTACTCCGGGGGATTTTCCCCCTTTGTGGCCTTGAGTTTAATCCCCACCCGTACCCGTTTCAATCGTGTGGTCTGTTCAGTTTTCGAAATTTTTTAATGGCAAT
>WNWK01024523.1:0-29629 GCA_009830355.1 Cherax destructor
CCGAGACAGTAGCTAAAGCGTTTAAGGAACGTATAATCTGTAGACACACCACTCCTAAATCCTTAGTATCCGATAATGGAGGTGAATTTTGCAACGAGATTCTAGAAAACCTATGTGCCTTGTATAAGATTACTAAATCTACCATTGTTCCACACCATCCTGCCAGCAATGGTTTAGCAGAAAGAACTAATAAAAAAGTACTCGATGTCTTGAGAGCAACTGTTAATCCCAATAGTTCAACCTGGGATGAAGTTATACCTGATGTTCAATGTGCTATAAATTCTGCTTTCAATGCTTCTATAGGTGATACGCCGCATTACGCCTTGTATGGTGTTGACAAGCGTTTGCCTTATGAGTTGTTATATTCTAATCCAAAACCGTCGTATAACCCTGATGATTTCATAGCAACTCGTACCAGCCAAGCTCAGAGTGTTTTCAGAAGAATCCGTGAAACACTTCATAAGTCAACAGCAGAATTTACTAGAGTAACTAATACTAAAGCCAAACCGACTAAAGTTCAAGTAGGGTCCAGAGTCATGTTGTTCAACTTTAACAAAACTTCAGCAATGCCTAAATTAGACCAAAAGTTTGTTGGCCCATATCGAGTAGTTGAACATATCAAGGGCAATAAGTATAAAGTTAGAGAACTTAGTACGGATAAGTGTAAAGAATCACATTTAGATCATATGAAGTTAGTATGTGACGAAGACGAAGCCCCTGACAACCAGACTGTTGTGACTGACAATGATAATCCGTCTGACCCCGCACCTTCAACTTCTAGTAGTGAGTCAGAGGGACAACCTGATTGTCGTTACTCCTTGCGTACACGACAAGTGTTGAGAAACCCCCAAGTATTATTTGTTGATATCAGTGTAGACCCTCCTCAATCAGAAGTTGAGTTACCTACTGTAACAGAGTTTGATCCACCCAGAGATGATAACCATTCTGCATATGTAAATCTTACCCTAGCAGAGTTGGGGTTAAATGTAAATAGACTGTACAATTAGATGATTGAGTTAAGAGAAATTGTCGACTGTGTGTTTTGTTACTAAGTGTTCATTATCTAGAATTTTTTTTTGTGTGTTCATGTTCCCTACGAGTTCTGAGTTTTAACAGTTGACCGTGCTAGCCGAGTCTCTCTTTTCTGTTAAAACTTCTTCCTTGTAAATATATTTATTCTTCCTCAGAACCCGCTGAGTGCATGAATACAGATTGATCGATCAAATTTGCAAATTGAAATTGTTATATATATAATGTTTATATCTAGATCCATTAACATTCTCTTAAGTACTGTTAACTCAAGAAGTGCGAGAGTAAGATTAATCTTGATCAGTTCCAAGTTATAATGTGTTTGCTATTGTATAGATTCACCCAGTACCACCTGTCTGTTCAGTCTATAGAGTTGTATAGTATGCCGAGACGTCATACGATAACATGGCCGAGCTGTCGTATCAGTATCATATGTACACTGGTGTAGTGTACCAGCATTCAGCATTCATCCCACTTATACAGCTGGTCCCTTTGCGTGTGACGTCACGATACCCGCTGACATCAGAGGCTCAGCGCATGTGCATAGGCTGATATAGGCGTACACTCTCACTAGCGTTAGACCTACGAGCGAGACAGACGGTGTGGCTGGACTCTCCTTCACTTACTGTAAATATACCGTAACCATCCAACAAGGAGTATCTTTGACCTCCTATATATCTCTCTCAAGACCCACACAACATAGGCACATACCTTTTGCATAGAATCTGCATATGTTTTGACTGCCTATATTTACTGGTTTTGTGTCTTCCCAAAGATCTGCCGAATTAATTGCGTTTTCTTTCTCTCTTTCCACTCCTTGGTTTTCCTCGTTATCAGCGCTTTCCTCCTTTGATGACATGGGGCCAACATTTTTCCTGGAAGAGGACTCCCCTACTATATCTGTACTAGAGGCTATGGCTGTGGTGGCATCCTTAACCAAATCTGGATGTTCACTCTGGCTGGGGGCTGGGTCTGGGTCAGTCCTGGGGCTGGGGGCTGAGTTAGCTAATGTTTTTGTCTCCTGTGTTTTTTCCAGTGGATGACTGTTTATTTTTGTGTCAATTGTTGTAGACTGGTCATTCTGTGTGTTAGACTTTACTCTTTTCCTATCTTCCCATGTTCTATATATACCGGGTAGACTATTCAATAGTTCCTCTTTTTTTTCATGCTTATTGTTTATTAACCTCCTGAGTGCTTTCCTGATATCTGTCCATAGTTCCACATCCTTGTCGCAGATCCAGAAACACCTTTCTAGATGTCATTTCTTGTTACTGTGTTAATTCTTGAACATGTGACATGATGTTTTGAAAAGCAAAGGTTACATGTGATTCTGGATTTTTTACCAAGAGCCTTTTCACATGTCCCACAGGTATACTGTACTGCCATCCTCCTGTATCCTATTAAGTGTACCACTTGAACCCGATTTTCACTTTACCTTACTGCTCTGCACTCAGGAGTGGTGATGAGGTCAATGCATGGGTATGTGGAATGTACTGATTATAGAGACTTACTACACATTATATTATATTATTGTTATAATAAGCATTTATTTCAGTTTGTTCACTGTATAACTCTTTCCATATTTATTCCTCTCTGATCACTCATATAGTATATATTTTAATGTATTAGTCGTGGCCCGGTGGTCTGGTGGCTTGAGCTCTCGCTTCACACACGGAGGGCCCGGGTTCGATTCCCGGCGGGTGGAAACATTTCGACGTGTTTCCTTACACCTGTTGTCATGTTCACCTAGCAGAAAATAGGTACCTGGGTTGTTAGTCGACTGGTGTGGGTCGCATCCTGGGGGACAAGATTAAGGACCCCAATGGAAATAAGACAGACAGTCCTCGATGACGCACTGACTTTCTTGGGTTATCCTGGGTGGCTAACCCTCCGGGGTTAAAAATCCGAAGAAATCTTATCTTACTGAGATCCTCACACTGGTCTAACAGGATATTGTGGTATGGTATATATGGTGTTTTTATGGTTGTGTATGGTAGGCCTCCGTGGCTGTCTGGCAGCACTGCCAGACGTATGACTGAAGCACACCACTCAGGTCCTGTACTACCATGCGATGCCACGTTTTAAACCACTTTCATTTTCTTAGATCACTATCCTTGTGTTTTCCACTGCCAATTGGGTTCACTAGGTCTTTCTATTATGTCCTGATATCCTAGTCCATTCGTAATATGTGGTAACTCAAAATCTTACTCTGTAAGATCTCTCATAGGAAAGTGGAGAAGAATCCTTCCTCTGTAAGATCTCTCATGGGAAATTGGAGAAGAATCCTTACTCTGTAAGATCTCTCATAGGAAAGTGGAGAAGAATCCTTCCTCTGTAAGATCTCTCATGGGAAATTGGAGAAGAATCCTTACTCTGTAAGATATCTCATAGGGAAGTGGAGAAGAATCCTTACTCTGTAAGATCTCTCATGGGAGATTGGAGAAGAATCCTTCCTCTGTAAGATCTCTCATGGGAAATTGGAGAAGAATCCTTACTCTGTAAGATCTCTCATGGGAGGTTGGAGAAGAATCCTTACTCTGTAAGATCTCTCATGGGAAAGTGGAGAAGAATCCTTCCTCTGTAAGATCTCTCATAGTAAAGTGGAGAAGAATCCTTCCTCTGTAAGATCTCTCATAGGAAAGTGGAGAAGAATCGTTACTCGGTAAGATCTCTCATGGGGAAGTGGAGAAGAATCCTTCCTCTGTAAGATCTCTCATAGCGAAGTGGAGAAGCCGCCTTCCTCTGTAAGATCTCTCATGGGAAAGTGGAGAAGAATCCTTACTCTGTAAGATCTCTCATAGGGAAGTGGAGAAGAATCCTTCCTCTGTAAGATCTCTCATAGGGAAGTAGAGAAGAATCCTTGTGTAAGATCTCTGATACTTGCATTAATAACTCATTGAATTTGATCAGGTGTAGACGTGTGAATAGTTCATTACCTTACATTACATAACTTGTTCAGCTATCAAAACTTTGTGGTCCAGTCCCTGGACCCATTATGTACCTCTGTAATCTTTTTGACTACTGCCCACAGGATTGGAGATAGGGTGCATAATAAAGATATTAAACTAACTCCGTAAGCCATGCATGTCATAAGAGGCGACTAAAATGTCGGGAGCAAGGTGCTAGTAACCCCTTCTCCTGTGTAATTTACTAAATGAAAGAAGAAGAAAACTTTTTGGCTCACCCTGCCTTGGTGGGAGATGGTCAGTGTGTTAAAAAAAACTTATGAATGCCCCAGGTTACACACATTTGCACTTAAAAGTCAGAATTTTTAGAAATCAATGAAAGATTTTAAACTGCTAGCTTCAGTAAAAGACGGTGTACCATTGTTTTTTATAAATAAATAATTTACAATTAAAAACAAGGAACACAACATTCGTTTGTTAAGAACCTCTTGTATTTTTTACATGACAATATAAAATATTAAAACTCAATTAATATTAACTGGATCATGAAATCGTAATAACACAGTTGCCAAGAGATCAGAGAATGGGTGGGGCTTGCCATGGGTGCAAGCCTCCACTCAGTCCATGATTATTTGTTTCAATTAATATTAAGCAGGTAGATCTGTGGCCAAAACATTAGTATCTGTTGCACTGTGTAGCCTTCCTCAGTGGCTTAAGCCGGTAGGTGAGTTAGACCTGCCTTGCATGGGCCAGTAGGCCTGCTGCAGTGTTCCTTCTTTCTTATGTTCTTATGTTCTGTCAACATGGCTAATGTCTTCTTCAGTTAAGCTGCTTCTTCAGTGTTTGCACTTGCTGCCTCACTACTGATGACAATATTATATAACTAAACATGATGATTCAGCCTTAATAGTCTACTTAAAAGTCTATGTCTAAATCTAAAGTAACATTTATGTATCAGGATTAGTTTGCCTGAAATGCACTGCATATTACTGGCTTTCTTTTGTGCCTAACAATGTTTTATTACATGTAAACTACATTATTTGGGAGTGGACATGTCAGCAGATGGGTCTATGAAGGATGAGGTGAATCATAGAATTGATGAGTGGAAAAGGGTGAGTGGAGCACTTCGGAGTCTGTGAAGACAAAGAACTTTGTCCATGGAAGTAAAGAGGGGAATGTATGAGAGTATAGTTATACCAACACTCTTATATGGGTGTGAAGCATGGGTGATGAATGTTGCAATGAGAAGAAGGCTGGAGGCAGTGGAGATGTCATGTCTGAGGTCAATGTGTGGTGTGAACATAATGCAGAGAATTCGGAGTTTGGAAATTAGGAGGAGGTGCGGGATTACCAAAACTATTATCCAGAGAGCTGAGGAGGGGTTGTTGAGGTGGTTTGGAGATCTAGAGAGACTGGAACGAGACAGAATGACTTCGAGTGTATAAATCTGTAGTGGAGGGAAGGCGGGGTAGGGGTCGGCCTAGGAAAGGTTGGAGGGAGGGGGTAAAGGAGGTTTTGTGTGCGAGGGGCTTGGACTTCCAGCAAGCATGTGTGAGCGTATTTGAAAGGAGTGAATGGAGACAAATGGTTTTTAATACTTGACGTGCTGTTGGAGTGTGAGCAAAGTAACATTTATGAAGGGATTCAGGGAAACCGGCAGGCTGGACTTGAGTCCTGGAGATGGGAAGTACAGTGTCTGCACTCTGAAGGAGGGGTGTTAATGTTGCAGTTTTATAACTGTAGTGTAAAGCACCCCTCTGGCAAGACAGTGATGGAGTGAATGATGATGAAAGTTTTTCTTTTTCAGGCCACCCTGCCTTGGTGGGAATCGGCCGATGTGTTAACCCTTAAACTGTCCACACGTAGATATACGTTCACCTGCGTACTGCACTGAATATTTTGAAAAAAAACAAAAATCATTTTTTTTTTTAAAATGAAGAGCGCATTTTTATAAACAGGATAGGCTAAAAAAAAAAGTTTAGGGCCAGTACTTACCGAGATATAAGCCCGCCAATTTGGTGCTGGATGCTCACCTGACGGCAACATCAAGTCCTGCCGCTTGCAGAAGTATTGCCGATATACTTTTTTTTCTAGTTTTCATTTTAATTTATATAATTTTTATGTTCTGATAATTACAATTTACAATAGTTGCTTTGATTTCATAGCCAATCTTTGTTCTAACACTAATATTATGTACTGAAATAGTACTCAAATAGTCATAATCACACCAACAGGTGAACATTTTCGCCTACCTTGGTCATTTACTATTGTCTATAAATATATAGGAAGTATTTATAGGTCCCAGCAATGTTTTAGACATCCAGGAGTATATATGAAACTCCTTGAAGAATGGTGTTATGACAATTGCCAGATAACTACTGATAAGGCAGTGACATTGATGAATGTATGTGTGCAGGGAACCCTCGCACTTTCACTCTGTATCTATCTATCTGTCTATCTATCTGTGTCTGTCTGTCTGTCTGTCTATCTATCTATCTGTCTGTCTATCTGTCTCTCTGTCTGTCTATCTGTCTGTCTATCTGTCTGTATCTGTCTGTCTGAATCTGTTTGTCTGTATCTGTCTGTATCTCTGTCTGTGTCTGTCTAGCTCTGCTTATCTGTCTTTCTGTCTGTATGTGTGCCTGGAGTATATGAAACTCCTTGAAGAATGGTGTGTTGACAAGTGTCAGATAACTCTTGACAGCCCAGTGACATTTGATAAATGTCAGCAGTGCTGGAGGGAACCCTCCCTTTTTCAATATCTATCTGTCTGCCTGTCTGTCTATCTGTCTCTGTCTGTCTGTCTATCTGTCTGTATCTGTCTGTCTGTCTGCCTGTATCTGTCTGTCTGTCTGCCTGTATCTGTCTGTCTGATTGTCAAGCTCTGCTTATTTCTGTCTAACTCTACTTATCTGTCTTTCTGTCTGCCTGTGTGTGTGTCTTTCCATCTGCTTGTCTCAGTCTCAGAGTGTGGCTCGTAAGCCAACAGGTATTATACACGATGCAGAAGTGACGATGCGTATTACTTGCCAGTCATGCTTATTATGCCTAATATCTACAAGCATTGTATAGCACTTTGCCTGGAAATTTTGGGTTATCCTAGGTAATTTACACTATGTATAATACGTAACTGTACTTATGTGTACATGTGAGAGAGAGAGAGAGAGAGAGAGAGAGAGAGAGAGAGATATAGGACATATAGATATAGACAGACAAAGATATAGACAGACAAAGATATAGACAGATAGAGAGACAGCCAGAGACAGCCAAAGCCAGCCAGCCTGCCGAATACATAAGAACATAAGAAAGAAGGAACACTGCAGCAGGCCTACTGGCCCATGCAAGGCAGGTCCATGTCACCCCCCAGCTTAGACCAATGACCCACCTAGTCAGGTCACATCCTCTGAAGGAAGGAGCATGGCATCAGACCTAGTAGCACAAGCTAGTCAGGTCCAACTCACACCCACTCACAGCCACTCATGTATTTATCTAACCTATTTTTACTTTCCTCTTATAAGGGGTGTTAATGCGACATGACATCAGTGAATCCCTGGTGTTTGCCACACTATTTGCTCTAGCTGGCACTCAATTGAACTGGTGCTCCCACAAGGTACTAAGTGGTCCCAGATTTTTTTAATACTGCACACACTGAGGGCGCAGATCCATTCTCTCATGTCTAGGCGACTCAGGCCTATCGCACTAAATTTGAAGGAATGAAAAATAAAACGTAGAACTACGTTCGGGGCAGTACGCACGTGAATGTATATCTACGTGTGGACAGTTTAAGGGTTAATAATAAAAAAAAAATACATTATTTGTATAGTGGTACCTCGACATACAAACAGCTCCCAGCTCGAACAATTATGTAAGTGTATTTTTGTAAGTGATTTTGTAAGTGTATTTTTTGGGAGTCTGAAACGGATTAATCTAATTTACATTATTCCTTATGGGAACAAATTCGTTCGGTATCGGCACTCGAACAGCCTTCTGGAACGAATTAAGTTCGTAACCCGAGGTACCACTGTACAGTGGACCCTCGGTTAACGAACACCCCGGAAATCGTACAATTATGTAAGTATAATATTGTAAGTGCATGTGGAAGTGTATTTTTGGGGGTCTGAAATAGACTAACCTACGTGACATTATTTCTTAAGGAAGTAAATTCGTTTGGTAATGGCACTTGAGCAGGCTTCTGGGATGAATTTTTTTTGTTAACCGAGGGTCCACTGTACCACAGAAATAAAAATTGTATTGTAGTATATTACAAAACCAATCTTATCTAGCCTTGAATGCCTCCAAACTGGATTCCCCTGGCAATACTATCTCCACTGTTAATAATCAACCTCACTGCTGACACAGCCAAATCATGAGCTTTGTATAAGTTATGTTGATGCTCATCCAAGTTCAGAAGCTTGAGAATATTCAGTTTAACCTCCAGACTATGATAAAAGTTCTTACATTTTATCTGAGTGCTGACAGCAAAATGTTTGGTTTTGATGTCAAGCTCATCTGATGCGCAGTGAGCCCACTAAAATCCAGCATAATAAGATGAAATAAGATTTGTTTGGATTTTTAACCTGATGAGTTAGCCACCCAGG
Source organism: Cherax destructor (assembly GCA_009830355.1). NCBI lineage: Eukaryota > Metazoa > Arthropoda > Malacostraca > Decapoda > Parastacidae > Cherax > Cherax destructor. Next base: position 8,534 of record WNWK01024523.1, read on the forward strand.
TTAACTCAAGAAAGTCAGTGCGTCATGAAAGACTGTCTGTCTTATTTCCATTGTGGTCCTTCAATCTCGTTCCCCAAGATGCCACCCACACCAGATCACTAACACCCAGGGACTTACTGCTAGGTGAACAGTGACAGCAAATGCAAAGAAACATGCCCAACATTTCCACCTGGCCGATGATTGAACCGCGGACACTCAATGTGTGAGGTGAGTGCACTACCAACCAAGCCACGGACCTACAACCCAGCCACAGGAGATACACATATACTTTTCAGAGCATATATGCTCTTCTACAAAATTGGTATAATTTTCTCTAAGTTTCAAGAGGACTATGAAAAGTCTTATTGCTCTCAAAAATTATTATAAGCATTCATGGGGTTATTGATGTATCACACCTTTCAACTGATAGTTAAAGAAGATGAAGCTTGAACCATGCAAATACACTTAGGTAAGTGTACACACGCACGCACGCACACGTACACATGCACACACATTACAACAATACTTTTTTTTTAAGCACTGGCCCTCTTCCACTAAGGAAGAAACGTTTTCATAAAGTTTTTCCTCTTTTAACACTTAGTAATTTATACAGAAGAGGTTACCAGCTCCTTGCTCCCAGCATTTTAGTCGCCTCTCACGACACATAGCTTACGGAGGAAGAATTCTTATCCACTTCTCCATGGAGAAACAATACATTTATTTTTCTTAAAATTACATATCAAATTACTAAATTTTTGGGTCACCCTACCGCGGTTGGATACGGCTGGTTTGTTGAAAAAAAAAAATTACATACCAAAGCAAGACTTACCTTAAGATGAAGATAAACAATCGTAGAGTCGCAGGTTGTCGATGCTGACGATGAGGTGGGAGGCGATGCATTCTTATCTATTGCAGTCAAAGATGCAATGCGACCCAGGCTCTTTACCACCTCCACGTTTTCATCCAACACAGTATTAAGATGGGAATTTAAGCACACAAAACTACCTGGAAAAAATCTTGCTAATATAATCAATCTGGCCAATGATAATCTCTGGGTTCTGGTTTGTACGTACCAGAGAGATGTGAAAGATTACTACATTGATAGACAGCTAGCATGAACATTCATGTGTGTACACATTCATACATGCACATGAGTAAATACATATTTACACATGCACATGAGTAGATACATATTCATACATTCACATGAGAAAGTATGCATTCATACATGTGCATGACATAAAAGATACCTTCAGCAGGGAAAACAAATGACCACAACTCTAAATTGCAAAAAATATGGAAGTACAGTGGACCCCCGAGTTTCGTAAAAACTTCACTCCTGAAGTCTGCTCAAGTGCCATTACCGAACGAATTTTCTCCCTTAAGGAAAAATTTCACGTAGGTTAGTCTATTTCAGACCCCCAAAAATACTTTTCCACAAGCACTTACAATATTATACTTACATAAATGTACGATTTCCGGGGTTTACGAAACTCGGGGGTCCACTGTACTGAGTGCTACAACTATTGGAAATTTAATTTTTTTAACACACTGGCCATCTCCCACTAAGGCAGACTACCCAAAAAAGAGGAAGTATACTTTCATAAAGCTCTTCCTCTTTTATATTTAGAAATTTATACAGGAGGTGTTACTAGCACCTTGCTCTCGGCATTTATACAGGAGAAGGTGTTACTAGCACCTTGCTCTCGGCATTTATACAGGAGAAGGTGTTACTAGCACCTTGATCTTGGCATTTATACAGGAGAAGGTGTTACTAGCACCTTGCTCTCGGCATTTATACAGGAGAAGGGGTTACTAGCACCTTGCTCTCGGCATTTATACAGGAGAAGGGGTTACTAGCACCTTGCTCTCGGCATTTATACAGGAGAAGGTGTTACTAGCACCTTGCTCTCGACATTTATACAGGAGAAGGTGTTACTAGCACCTTGCTCTCGGCATTTATACAGGAGAAGGTGTTACTAGCACCTTGCTCTGGCATTTATACAGGAGAAGGTGTTACTAGCACCTTGCTCTCGGCATTTATACAGGAGAAGGTGTTACTAGCACCTTGCTCTCGGCATTTATACAGGAGAAGGTGTTACTAGCACCTTGCTCTCGGCATTTATACAGGAGAAGGTGTTACTAGCACCTTGCTCTCTGCATTTATACAGGAGAAGGTGTTACTAGCACCTTGCTCTCGGCATTTATACAGGAGATGGTGTTACTAGCACCTTGCTCTCGGCATTTATACAGGAGAAGGTGTTACTAGCACCTTGCTCTCGGCATTTATACAGGAGAAGGTGTTACTAGCACCTTGCTCTCGGCATTTATACAGGAGAAGGGGTTACTAGCACCTTGCTCTCGGTATTTATACAGGAGGTGTTACTAGCACCTTGCTCTTGGCATTTATACAGGAGAAGGTGTTACTAGCACCTTGCTCTCGGCATTTATACAGGAGAAGGTGTTACTAGCACCTTGCTCTCGGCATTTATACAGGAGAAGGGGTTACTAGCACCTTGCTCTCGGCATTTATACAGGAGGTGTTACTAGCACCTTGTTCTCAGCATTTATACAGGAGAAGGTGTTACTAGCACCTTGTTCTCAGCATTTATACAGGAGAGGGAGATTATTTTCCAGTAAAAGTAGGCCTTAGACAGGGATGTGTGATGTCACCATGGTTGTTTAATATATTTATAGATGGAGTTGTAAGAGAAGTGAATTCTCGCGTGTTGGCAAGAGGTGTGGGGTTAAAAGATAAAGAATCTAACACAAAGTGGGAGTTGTCACAGTTGCTCTTTGCTGATGACACTGTGCTTTTGGGGAATTCTGAAGAGAAGTTGCAGAGGTTGGTGGATGAGTTTGGTAGGGTATGTAAAAGAAGGAAATTAAAAGTGAATATATGAAAGAGTAAGGTGATGTGGATAACAAAAAAATTAGATAACGGAAGATTGGATATCAGATTGGAGGGAGAGAGTATGGAGGAGGTGAATGTGTTCAGATATTTGGGAGTGGATGTGTCAGCAGATGGGTATATGAAGGATGAGGTGAATCATAGAATTAACGAGGGGAAAAAGGTGAGTGGTGCACTGAGGAGCTTGTGGAGACAGAGAACTTTATCCATGAAAGCAAAGAGGGGAATGTATGAGAGTATAGTTATACCAACACTCTTGTATGGGTGTGAGACATGGGTTGTGAATGTTGCAACAAGGAGAAGGCTGGAGGCAGTGAAGATGTCGTGTCTGAGGGAAATGTGTGGTGTGAATATAATGCAGAGATGTCGTGTCAGTAAACATGTATACACTTGTGTAGTGTATCTCAGTATAGTAACTCAAGACGTTACATGTAGGCTCCCTTGTTACTGTGACGTCAGAGCTCCCGCCCCATGTGGCTACTACGTCACAGGCCTTCACTCTCACTACTAGGCCGACATACAGCTGGACAGACATGGCCTGGTACCTCCTCTCACAGACTCGTAAATATACCGTAACCATCCTACAAGGAGTGTCCTTGACAACCTATTTATCTCTCTCAATACCCACACGACAGAGAATCCGTAGTGTGGAGATTAGGAGGTGTGGGATTACCAAAACTATTATCCAGAGAGCTGAGGAGGGGTTGTTGAGATGGTTTGGACATACAGTGGACCCCCGGATTACGATGGCGTTGGATTACGCTAAATTCGGTTAGCGATACATTTTTCCGTAAAAATATTGGCTCAGTTTATGATGATCCGCTCGGAATACGCTATTCGTCTTGGACGCGTACATGAGCCCTGGGACAGCAGTGTGCCATTGTTTACCAGCGAGTGAGCGCCACCGCCGCCACCCACACATTCATATCACACATTTTGTAATTTTTCAACTGTTTTTAGTGCCTGCAACTGCTAAATAAGCCACCATGGGTCCAAAGAAAGCTCCTAGTGCCAGCCCTGTGGTAAAGAATGTCAGAAATACGGTAGAACTGAAGGAGATCATTGCACAATGGACTGATGTGCAAGGCTTTATGGATGAATATCACCCCAACAAAGCTGTTGCAGGTCGTGCTGGCAACATGTACAATGACAATGTGGTGTCCCATTTCAGGGATGTTTTAACCCTTTCGGGGTTATGGTCGTACAAGTACGTCTTACGCACTGGGGTTATTGACGTACTGGTACGCCTAAATTCTAGCGCCCTCAAATCAAGCAGAAACATGCTGTTAGGCCTAGATGTGATAGAATGGGTCTGTGCAGTCAGTGTGCGCAGTATAAAAAAATTCCTGCACCACACAGTGCATAATGAGGAAAAAAAAACTCTGACCGTGTTTTTGGTTTAAAACAGCGACTTTGCAGTCTATTTTCGTATGGTATTTTTTGTTGTATTCTCGTTTTCTTGGTCTCATTTGATAGAATGAATAAGATAAGATAAGATAAGATTTCTTCGGATTTTTAACCCCGGAGGGTTAGCCACCCAGGATAACCCAAGAAAGTCAGTGCGTCATCGAGGACTGTCTGTCTTATTTCCATTGGGGTCCTTAATCTTGTCCCCCAGGATGCGACCCACACCATTCGACTAACAACCCAGGTACCTATTTGCTGCTAGGTGAACATGACAACAGGTGTAAGGAAACACGTCGAAATGTTTCCACCCGCCGGGAATCGAACCCGGGCCCTCCGTGTGTGAAGCGAGAGCTCAAGCCACCAGACCACCGGGCCACAGAAATAAAGATGATTTTGATTGGTTTTACAATAACAAGTACAGTGGTACCTCGAGTTACGATATTTTTTCGTTCGAGAATGCTATTCAAGTGCCATTACCAAACGAATTTATCCCCATAAGGAATAATGTAAAATAGACTAGTCCTTTTACACCCCCAAAAATATACCTACAAAAGCATTTAAAAAAATAAACTTACATAAAAGGGCGATTTTGGGGACCATCGTAACTCGAGGTACCACTGTACCTTGAAATTGAGCTCAAAGTAGCGAAAATGTTCGATTTTTGACGATGTTTAAAAGTAAACAAATCACACCATGCGTCCAATACACATCAACTGGCGAGTCTAATATTCATGCACAAGTGCTCTGATATTATTTATACCATTTTTACAGTGATGCAGTTGTATACATAACAGTAAATCTTCTATTTTTTTGTGAGAATAAAAATTCAAAATGGAAAGCAAAAGTAATGTAAGAGGGGCCTGGAGACGTGACTAATGAACAGAGAAGATGTTATTTTAGTGCCAGGAATGTCTGCCTTGTTTATTATGGACCCTATTTTGAAATTGGCATCGTTTGAAATTTGTGTGATATTGGCCAAATTGCCATTTTCTGACCATTTTGGGTAGTTGAAATTGGTAAATAGGCGGTTTCTTGTACTCAATCGATAGAAGAAAGGGAGTTCTAGCGAAATAGCTATAATTTTAGTAGACTGAAACATTGGAATGTGCCGAAAATAGGGCTCAAAGTGGGCGAAATCGCCGATGCGTAAGTGTCATGGCTACCGCTAACTTCGCGAAAGCATAATTCCATTAGTTTTCTATCAAATTTCATAATTTTTGTGGCGTTATGATCGGAAAAAGATTCTCTATCATTCCATAAGAAAAAATAATTTTTTTTTTTAAATTCGTGGACCCTGAGAACGAGTTTCAGAGAGACCCCTTGGATCCCCAAAGGGTTAAAGAAACACCAGACACAGAGCTCCCTGGTCAGATTTTTGGTTAGAGAGGGGTCCAGTGACTCTCAACCTGGTCCTAGTGGCATTAAAAGAAAAAGGCCAGTAACCCCAGAAAAGAACTTGGTACCTGCAGTGTTAATGGAAGGGGATTCTCCTTCCTCCCCCTCCTTCCTTCTTCCACACATCAACAACTCTTCAATAAAGGTAAGTGTGAAGTTAATACACTGTTGTATGTATTAGTTGTAATTTATATATACATGTACTGTGTAAGTTAATGTGTAAAAAATATTTATTTTAATACTTTTGGGTGTCTGAAACGGATTAATTGAATTTCCATTATTTCTTATGGGAAAAATAGATGCGGATTAAGTTATTTTTGGTTTAAGTTAAGCCTCTGGAACAGATTAATAGTGTAATCCGGGGGTCCACTGTATAGAAAGGATGGAGCAAAATAGAATGACTTCGAGAGTGTATAAATCTGTAGTGGAGAGAAGGCGGGGTAGGGGTCGGCCTAGAAAAGGTTGGAGGGAGGGGGTTAAGGAGGTTTTGTGTGCGAGAGGCTTGGACTTCCAGCAAGCGTGCGTGAGCGTGTTAGATAGGAGCGAATGGAGACAAATGGTTCTTAGGACTTGACGTGCTGTTGGAGTGTAGGCAAGGTAACATTTATGAAGGGTTTCAGGGAAACCGGCAGGCCGGACTTGATTCCTGGAGATGGGAAGTACAGTGCTGGCACTCTGAAGGAGGGGTGTTAATGTTGCAGTTTTGTAGCTGTAGTGTAAGCACACCTCTGGCAAGACAGTGATGGAGTGAATGATGATGAAAGTTTTTTCTTTGTCGGGCCACCCTGCCTTGGTGGGAAACGGCCGATGTGTTAATAAAAAAAAAATAATAAGGGGTTACTAGCACCTTGCTCTCGGCATTTATACAGGAGAAGGGGTAACTAGCACCTTGCTCTCGGCATTTATACAGGAGAAGGGGTTACTAGCACCTTCCTCTCAGCCTTTATACAGGAGAAGGGGTTACTAGCACCTTGCTCTCGGCATTTATACAGGAGAAGGGGTTACTAGCACCTTGCTCTTGGCATTTATACAGGAGAAGGGGTTACTAGCATCTTGCTCTCGGCATTTATACAGGAGAAGGGGTTACTAGCACCTTGCTCTCGGCCTTTATACAGGAGAAGGTGTTACTAGCACATTGCTCTCGGCATTTTAGTCACTTCTTACAACACGCATGGCTTACGGAGGAAGGATTCTTCTCCACTTCCCCATGGAGTTTTAATTTTTTTACTATGAATTAATGGAGATGGTACATACTGAGCATAGCTCTGCTTCTGTAGCTGTTAAAGCCAATTACACATGAATATACATGAAAGAATAAATAATACACAAATAACCCACACATAGGAGAGACGAACCTACGACAATATTTTGGTCCGACTTGGACCATTTACAAAGTCACATTAACAGAAAAGAGTGAGAAACACTTCATAGAACCTTCAACAGTGAGAACAAGAAGTCGGTTATGAAAACAGTACCAAAAAAGTACTAGAAAGTTTGTCAGTGGGAGAACCAAGAAAAGGAATGCACCAGGTCAAAGTCAAAGTTTATTTCCACATTACACGTTGTCACCCTGCCTTGGTGAAAGACAGCCAGCATGTTGAAAAAAAAAATTGTTTATACAGAAATGGGTGACCCCTGAATGCATGTAGCAAGCCCATGGTTATGCAGAGCATTTCAGTCAATCTTAAGCCTAAATAGTACAAGAGCAATAAACATTACATATATGTATTTAAGGTCATTAGGTGGTAGTAAATGCTACAACCACTGAAAATCCAAAAAATGCTGATAGAATAAACTCCGAAGATAGGATATAATTCTGCTGTTTTAGCTAAGAAAAGATGATCACACACTTAAACTACAAGCCTAGCTCACTGCCAAGTGTTGTTACAACTGTAGAAAAAGTCATTAGAGAAATATTTATGTAACACAAGAAACCTGCTATGAAACGGTTGAAATTCAGAAAAAAATCTGTATAAAGTGTACTAAACTACTAGAACAAAGTAACATAAATTATGCACGAAATAAATAAATGGACAGACTGCACTTACAGTGGACCCCTGGATTTCGTACTGCTCCCAACTCTGAAACAGACTAATCTAATTTACATTCGTCCGTATGGGAACAAATTCGTTCAGTAACGGCACTCGAACAGCCTTCTGGAAAGAATTATTGACGAAATCCGGGGGTCCACTGTATTTGGACTTCATAAATGCTTGTGAAAGGCCTCCAATGAAAAAATTTAATATGTTTACTGTCAAACATATGAGGCATAAAAGGTAAAGTAATACAATAGATGAGAGATTTAGTTGGAAAGAAAAATACACAATGATAAGATGACATAGTCACCTTTCTTTTTAATACACCAATTGTCTTCCACCAACAAAGGGTGACCCAAAAAAGTAAACACATTTATCATTCATCTCCATGGGGAAGTGGAACAAAATTCTTCCTCTGTAAGTCATGATGCGTGTCATAAGAGGCAACTAAAATGCTGGGAGCAAGGGGCTAGTAACCCCTTCTCCTGTATACGTTTCTAAATTTAAAAAAAAAAAAAACTTTCATTTTTCTTGTGAGGTCACCCTGCCTCGGTGGGACATGGCCAGCTTGTTAAAAAAAAAATTATCATTCATTCAAAAAGTGTGCAAACATCACAATTCAAACGACTCTGAAGTGTAACATCCCAACACGTCTTCCAGAGAGCAGGACTTGTACTTTCCATCTCCAGGACTCATGTCTGGCTAACCAGTTTACCTGAATATCCCTTTATGGCCATCTATAGTCATATTTTATGTAGTCATAATTTAGTCTTTTTTTTTTTTTAACACGTTGGCCGTCTCCCACCAAGGAAGGGTAACCCCCCCCCCAAAAAAAAAAAAACCTTTCACCATCATTCAACATTTTCACCATCATATTCTAGTTATTTTTTGTAACTCTTGTTTCTGGATGATGACTGGAATTCATCATGCAGAAATGACCAAGTTAATGATCCAAATCGAACCAAAAACATCATCGTAAGTTACAAGCCCTTATGTGCAGGTTATCTGTATGTGCTTTCAATATTTTTTAAAAATTAATTATTTCTTTGAAATAAGGAATTCATTTTGATTACCATGTACTCTGTTGTGTGTGATGTTATAGGTCGCCTTTATAGCACGGAATGCTGCAGCCACCAGCAGTAAATGATTCACAGACTCTTCCAACTCCTGGTCTTTCCAACACAAAAACTGAAATATAACAGAATTATTGTCGTTGAACTTGATGGTTTGACTTATTCAACATTATTCATTTTACCAAACTAGTAAGAGTATTTTAATATTTGCTGTAACTAAGAAAAACAATCAGAATGTTGAAAAATATACATATTGATGCTGAATAGTACTAGCTAAATTTGAATAAAAAATATTGTATATACATAATATCAACAAAACGATGAACAAACACGTGCAACACCCGGGTATTTTTATTTAGACTTTTTACTACCCAGAGATTTGGCACTGAAATAGAGAGACATGGAAATAGAGCCTTTTATAGTGGCACCAGTGGAAGAAGTAAAATGATGTAGCAGTTGTAGACGCTGTCATACGTGAACTGGGTCCAATGAAATAGACATGGGAATAGAGCTTTTTATAGTAGCGCCAGTGGAAGGAGTAAAGCAATGTAGCAGTTGTAGACATCATATGTAGACTGAGTCCAATGAAATAGAAACATGGGAATGGAGCCTTTTATAGAGGCACCAGTGGAAGGAGTAGAACAATGTAGCTGTCATACGTAGACTGGGTCTACTAGTTGAAGTAGGTCATGCTTACAAGTTGAGCCAGAGATTTAACTATCAAGTCACAGCACCATGTATTTTCTGTGGCAAGATTCCATAAAGATAACCAAGTGTTACTTACCAAGACCTTTATCAAGAAACATCACTCAATAAAGATAACCAGGTGTTGCACAATAAAGATAACTAGGTGTTGCACAATAAAAATAACCAGGTGTTGAACATGCGCCTTATTCATCAATTTGTCAGCAATATATTCCTTTGATCTAAATATACTTGTCTGACACAGCAACACCATAGAATCTTGATCCAGTTAATAAAGAGAAGCAAAAGTAAATAAAATAAAGAAGGGGACAGGTGGTGGAATGTATAAGTCACTGCTGAAAGAAAGTTGAGATAGAGAGAATACAAGTACAGTGGTACCTCGAGTTACGATGGTCCCCAAAATCGCCCTTTTATGTAAGTTTATTTTTTTAAATGCTTTGGTAAGTATATTTTTGGGGGTGTAAAAGGACTAGTCTATTTTACATTATTCCTTATGGGGATAAATTCGTTTGGTAATGGCACTTGAACAGCATTCTCGAACGAAAAAATATCGTAACTCGAGGTACCACTGTACTAATGAGGAGATCGCAGTGGTGTAGGGCAGACTTAAAAATGCAATCCACCTTTGACACAGACTTCCTCTTTGACTTTTTGTCCAAGGCAGACCGAAACATCGTCATACATTTCTTTCACTTATGTGTGGGTTATTAGCAATGGCGGCTCGTAGTGCCAGTAATACCTATAATATCGTACCACATCAAACTTCTATTTTTAATAATTTTTTATATTGTTTCAACAAAAAAATTAAAAATTCATTTATAAATACACTGAAATCAACATACAACAGATTTGTCCTGTAATATATTTGTCAGTTGCAAATAATTTTAGCAGAAGGTTGATGAAGTCATATGTCTGGCAGTGAGCATCTGGAGGGACTGCAGCTCTGCAGCTCCTATGGACAAGCAGCCACTGGTTATTAGTGTATTACACCACTAATTGATTGCCTCTTACATACTCCTTACCCTCACTAGTCTCTGATCTTTAAATATTTCATCTTTAGCACATCCTGCCTGAAGTGATGTATGACTCTTGTGAGTTTAGTGCTTAGTTTTGATTGCAATAAAAATAATAATTAATGCGGTGCTCGAGTGCACAGATTTTGTACAATGGATTCCATATTTTATGCAGTGTTTCAGTACATTTCAACCAATTTACCTCTTCTGTCTTAGGATGATCACACTGCATGATGCTCTCACACTTTTTGCCATATCTTGGAAGTCTCTGGTAGAGTTCCTCAGTTAAAAAAGGCATGAAGGGGGAGAGGATGTGTAGTCCGACATCCACACACATCCAGAGTGTTGATAGTGCCGATGATTTGGCTTCACACGAGCCCTGATTTAAAACTGGTTTGATGCTTTCCTGGGAAGTTGAATAATATAACATTTTAGCACATTTTTCTTATTTTTTTAATGTTTCAGATATTTTTTAACATGTCGGCCATTTCCCACAAAGGTAGGGTGACCCAAAAAGAAAGAAAACACTTTCATCATCATTCAACACTTTCACCATCATTCATTCATAATTACCGTCTTTGCTGAGGCACTCAGAAACAACAGTTTAGTTGTCCCTCCAAACTGCCAATATCCCAAACCCCTCCTTTAATGTGCAGGCATTGTACTTCCCACCTCCAGGACTCAAGTCCGGCTAACCAGTTTCCCTAAATATGTTTCACATTGTACAATAAAATCAAAGAGATTTAGCATTCTCACTGTAAAATACGTAATGGATTTTTAGTCAAATTATTTAAATTTTAGTGGTATTTAGGAAATACAGTGAACCCCTGGCTCAGGTTAGGGTGTGTAGGAGAGAGGGAGATTACTTCCCGGTAAAAGTAGGTCTTAGACAGGGATGTGTAATGTCACCATGGTTGTTTAATATATTTATAGATGGGGTTGTAAAAGAAGTAAATGCTAGGGTGTTGGGGAGAGGGGTGGGATTAAATTATGGGGAATTAAATGCAAAATGGGAGTTGGCACAGTTACTTTTTGCTGATGATACTGTGCTTATGGGAGATTCTAAAGAAAAGTTGCAAAGGTTAGTGGACGAGTTTGGGAGAGTGTGTAAAGGTAGAAAGTTGAAAGTGAACATAGATAAGAGTAAGGTGATGAGGGTATCAAACGATTTAAATAAAGAAAAATTGGATATCACATTGGAGAGAGGGATTATGGAAGAAGTAATTGTTTTCAGATATTTGGGAGTTGACGTGTCAGCGGATGGGTTTATGAAGGATGAGGTTAACCATAGAATTGATGAAGGAAAAAAGGTGAGTGGTGCGTTGAGGTATCTGTGGAGACAAAAAACGTTATCCATGGAGGCAAAGAAGGGAATGTACGAAAGTATAGTGGTACCAACACTCTTATATGGGTGTGAAGCATGGGTTGCAAATGCTGCAGCGAGGAGGAGGCTGGAGGCAGTGGAGATGTCCTGTCTAAGGGCAATGTGTGGTGTAAATATTATGCAGAAATTTCGGAATGTGGAAATTAGGAGAAGGTGTGGAGTTACTAAAAGTATTTGTCAGAGGCTGAAGAGGGGTTGTTGAGGTGGTTTGGTCATTTAGAGAGAATGGATCAAAGTAGAATGACTTGGAGAGCGTATAAATCTGTAGGGGAAGGAAGGTGTGGTAGGGGTCGTCCTAGAAAAGGTTGGAGGGAGGGGGTAAAGGAGGTTTTGTCGGCGAGGGGCTTGGACTTTCAGCAAGCATGTGTGAGCGTGTAAGATAGGAGTGAATGGAGACAAATGGTTTTTGGGACATGACGATCTGTTGGAGTGTGAGCAGGGTAACATTTTGTGAAGGGATTCAGGGAAACCAGTTAATTGATTTAGTTGGACTTGAGTCCTGGAAATGGGAAGTACAATGCCTGCACTTTAATGGAGGGGTCTGGGATAGTGACAGCTGGGAGGGACTATTCTCAGCTGTCCTATCTGAGTGCCTCTGCAAAGACAGTGATTATGTATGAGTGTGGTGAAAGTGTTGAATGATGATGAAAGTATTTTCTTTTTGGGTCACCCTGCCTCGGTGGGAGACGGCCGACTTGTTGAAAAAAAAAATAAAAAAAATTTTGGGGTCTGAAACGGACTAATCTAATTTACATTCGTCCTTATGGGAACAAATTTGTTCGGTAACGGCACTCGAACAGCCTTCTGAAAGGAATTATTGACGAAATCCGGGGGTCCACTGTAGTCTGAAAAATTGTAAATTATCATGATTTCCTATTCTACAGTACAAACTTATTTTCTCTCAAAGAAGAGAGACAGATTTCACACACTAAGACATTTGCAGCTTCAAGACTTAGCTGAATTAATCTTAAAAAGAAATTACATGAGTGCTATTATTTGTAACTTTTTCAGGGTCCATCCCAATGGAAATAAGTCACTTTGGCTTTTTTTTGGTTATCCTAGGTTCTCTACACATATACAGTGGAACCACGAGTTTCGGTTGCCCCAAGTTTCGGCCGTTTTGAGTTTTGGTCACTTTTTTTGCCTAAATTTTGTCTTGAGTTTCGGCCGCCATACCAAACCTGTCCGCCTGCCCGCGCCCACACAAAGCCAGAAACAGACCTCTCTGGACAGTTTTTTTGTGCGACAGGGGTGCAGTGACTCTCAAGCTGGTCCTGGTGCCAGTAAAAGATAAAGAAGAAAAGTAACCCCAGAGAGGGCTTTTATACCTGAAGTCCTTATGTTGGGGGATTCCCCTTCCAAACAATAATAAGTCCTCCCTCTCTCCTCCCCGTCTTCCATAAGCCAACAAAAGTCTTCAATAAAGGTATGTAAATGTGATTTTAAATGTTTATTTAACCCTTAAACTGTCCAAACATAGATCTACGTTTACACGCGTAGCGCTCCGACCTTAATTTTCTCCATAAGAAAGTATATAAAAAATAACGTAGATCTACGTTTGGAGCACTACGCGAGCGAACGTAGATCTACGTTTGGACAGTTTAAGGGTTAAATGTTTATTTATCTATTTCATTAGTCATTTAAGTATGTACTATATGTACAGTGGACCCTCGGTTTTCGTTGAAAATTCTTTCCAGAATGCTGTTTGAGTGCCGTTACCGAACGAATTTGTTCCCATAAGGACAAATGTAAATTAGATTAGTAATTTCAGACCCCCAAAAATACACTTACAAAAGCACTTACGAAAATACACTTACATAATTGTTCGAGTTTGGAGGTGAACGAAAACCGAGGGTCCACTGTATTTTTAATTGTTTTGTGTATGTAAAACTATAGTTATTCTTTAAAAAATGTATTTTTTCTTAATATTTTTGGGTTTCTGGATTAGATTAATTGGATTTACATTATTTCTTATGGGAAATATTGCTTTGACTTTCAAACAATTTGAGTTTCAGCCAAGCTTCTGGAACGGATTACGGCCGAAACTCGAGGTTAGACTGTACTGCTATGTATGATAATCTATGTAACTGTATTTGTGTATACCTAATAAACTTACTTAGTATCATGTCTTTGAGCTCAGAAATAACAAAAAAAGGCACAATACCGTGACTGGAACAATACACAGATAACCCACACACGGAAGAGAGGAGCTTACGACGACGTTTCGGTCCAACTTGGACCATTTACAAAGTGTGATTTGTAAATGGTCCAAGTCAGACCGAAACGTCGTCGTAAGCTCCTCTCTTCCATGTGCAGGTTATATGTGTTTTGAGCTCAGAGTTTGTCAAGTAGTACTATGTGATGAGCTCAGCTCACTCAGATAAGATGTGAGTGGTAAATTTTGGCCTAGATATAAGAGAATGAGTCTGTGTGGTGAATGTGAAACCATATAAAAAAAAATCCTTGCTCACAGTGCATGATGGGAAAACAAAACTGTGACCATGTGTATGGCTTAAAAAAGTGAATCTGGTTTTATTGGCTATTTCTTAGTATCATTTGATAGAATGGAATAGAGATAATTTTGATTGGTTTTTGGACTAGAAGTAGCTTGAAACTGAGCTCAAAGTAGCGGAAATATTTAATTTTTGTTGATATTCCAGATGGGTAAGGCTCCCCAGTTTGTTTCATGGGTTTTTAATAGAGCTGATTCAATTATTGGGATGTCGTAAAGTGTAAACAATAAACAATCTTTCCTGGTAATATATTATTATCCAAGTAATAGAGTAAATCTATTTTTTTGTGAATAAGAATTCAAAATGAAAAGCAAGTATAATATAGGAGAGGTCCGGGGATGTGACTAATGAACACAGGAAATGTTGTTTTAGTGACAGCAATGTCTACATTGTTTATGGACTATTTTTAAGTTGGCATTTTTTAAATTTTGTGAGAAATTGGCCAAATTACTGAATTCTGATCACTTTATCAGGTAGTTGAAACAGCTGAATGGGTAGTTTCTTGTGCTCACTCAACAGAATGGAAGGCATACTAGTGAAATAGCTAAGAATTGAGATGACTGGAACAATGGACTTGGCCTAAAATAGGACTCAAAGTGGGCAAAATCACTAGTACATAAATTGTGCCAAGACCATTAACTTTGCACCAGCGTAATTCCATAAGTTTTACATCAAATTTCATACTTTTGGTGTCATTAACTTTGGAAAAAGATTCTGTCAATTCAGAAGAATTTTTTTTTTTTTTTGGGGGGGGGGATGAGGAGGAATTTTTGGACCCTGGGAACAAGTTTCATTTTGAGAAACTGGACAATGAAAGGGTTAAGAGCATCTCGTAAATTGTATCAATTATTTGCAAAACTGTTATTGGTGCTCATTTTATTCTGGTCTGGCACACAACTCATCAACTGAAAGCTCATCATAGAATTTAATTAAAATTGTCTTCAATAGGTTTTCATGTTCAAAGCTCATTTCTTTCTGGATATTCCTTATGAATGCCAGTATTAACCAGGGTGATATCTGAAGAGTTATGACTTCTGAAAAAAATCAAAATTAGACCAAATGTATTATGCTAACAGATTTTTGTAGTACAGTAAGTCCTTAACTTACAAACACATTAGGGACCTCCTGAATTGTGTATAACATTCATAATACAAGAAGTCTTCAATTTACGAACATGTTGGGACCTTCTGTATTCTGTATAATAATGTATAATAATGATATTATAAACAATACAGAAAGTTTCCAATGTCTGGACAGTAATCGCAAATTCCAGATTCGCTTGACCACTGGGCACGTAACCCTTGCGAATTTGAGGTTCAAAAATACAAAGTTTGACTTGGACATATACCCACTTACCAGGTAAGTGTCACACAAATGATTCTGCCAAAAGGTAACAAAGCCTAAGGTGATGTGATGAAGGTCATAGGTGACAAAATTTTGATTGGCGTTGTGCACTAATTGTGCTAAATGACTCATAATCCACTTGTCCATCATACTAAGATCAGCACTCCTGAAAATAAATTTCAAAATACAGTACCGTTTATGAATTATTTCAGTAACAAAAACACAAATACTAGTATGTATCTATCAATATACAGCATATTCCATGGGGAAGTGGAACAGAATTCTTCCTCCATAAGCCATGCGTGTCGTAAGAGGCAACTAAAATGCCGGGAGCAAGGGGCTAGTAACCCCTTCTCCTGTATACATTACTAAATTTAAAAAGAAAAAGTTTTGTTTTTCTTTTTAGGTCACCCTGCCTTGGTTGGATATGGCCTGGTCATTGGAAAAAAAAAAAAAGCATATTATAATAAATAATTTTATCAAATAAAAAGTGCATTTATCAGGGTCTGATCAACCATTATGAATACAGTTATACCACTAAAACACTTCCACTGACTTCTATATATGCATATAAGAATTGTCTTGTGCTTTCTCGTGCCATTTTACCTCTTTCCACCTCTCTGATAAGCACTAAAATGCCAACAGAGGAAAATCTTTTACACCAATGTAAGTCTTTCCCAGATGACTCTCAGTAAACTACATTGGAACCTTCCAAAATACGGCAATTGTAGAATTTCTTGTTACGCAAAATTTTTAGTATTTCTGAAGAAACACTCAGATGCCTTTCAGTTATCACTCAGCTTAGTGAGCCCAGCACAATGTACGGTTATTGTTCACAGACGTACTCAATGTGCAGGATGACCTACCACACATCCTGTGACATAAAGAACAAAAAGGCACAATAATGTGACTGGAACAATACACATAATAGAGACGAGCTTATGACTATGTTGGGCCATTTGTGTAATCTGGACCAGTGTGTATGCTTGGACCATTTGTGTATTCTGTGACATATCTGTGACCTAGCCCAGCTGTCTCACCTGAGGCCAGACATCTTTCTTGACAGCCTGATCAACCAGGCTGTTGCTGCTAGCAACTTGCAGGCTTGAACAGCCACCACAACCTTGATCAGGCAGGACAAAGGACTGAGAAAAATGAGACACAGCTGTAAAGGTATCCATCAAGTACCGAGCAAGTGAGAGGTGCTGACACTAGCATTGCTGGTTGCAAACTGATGCTTCAGTTGGCAGAAGCCCACTGGAGGAATCTTGCTATGGTGGAAAAACATGAGAAATAGAGGCGAAAGGAGGTGAAACTGAACTGAAACATGAGTGTTAGTGTTTACTGGGTGGTGTAGACATGAATTGAAAAGTGAGTGATAGTGTTTACTGGGTGGTGTAGACATGAATTGAAAAGTGAGTGAGTGTTTACTGGGTGGTGTAGACATGAATGAGACTGAATTTAAAAGTGAATGATAGTGTTTACTGGGTGGTGTAGACATGACTGGAGGTATGTTGGCATGATACCTGTGCTGTTTTTGTAAAGGTTGTGTTATGGTTACTTGATCATTGTGATGATTGTACTGATTGTGAAAAGGTCACATGATGACTGTGAGATAACTGTACTATAATATGAAAGGTCACACGATGACTGCGTAATGATGGCAGTGTTTGTTAAAAGGTCACACGATGATTGTGATGGTAGTAAGGTTCGTCTAAAGGTCACATGATGATTGTGATGGTAGTAAGGTTCGTCTAAAGGTCACATGATGATTGTGATGGTAGTAAGGTTCGTCTAAAGGTCACACGATGATTGTGATGGTAGTAAGATTCGTCTAAAGGTCACATGATGATTGTGTTCCTAGGTAGTCAACAGACCTTATAAATTATTTTCCAAAACATAAACAAAAGCAAAATCCACATGTTATTTAAAACTATCCTTAACTTAATACAAATAAATTATAATTTATACAACAAACCTTTGTGTTATCCTCACACGTGAAGCACATTCAATGCCATTCGGTACTTTCTCCATCGAGGCTAACAGGAAGCGGACAGTCTGCCAGATTTTATTGCCCAGAAACTTATTTTGTTCTATACTATTAACATCAACACTTAGAAGCTGATCTGCAACAAAATACTGAAATAAGGGTTTGCAAATATATTTTCACTTTCGGCTTATAACACGGGTACTGTACTTATGTACAAATAACCCACACATAGATGATTGAGATTTATGACGACATTTCGGTTCGACTTGGACCACTAACTGTAGTCACTAGTTCAGAGGGTCGTTTGAATTGTAATGTCTGTGCACTTCTGACAAGACAGCCATTAAATGAATAATGGTGAATATGTTTCTTTGTACAAGAAAGGTATACAATACCGACAATATGAAATTAGAAACACATGTGCAACATCTTTGTATCTTTATAGTAAATGTTTCGCCATCTAGTGGCTTTATCAATACAAAATCCTAGGACATAATATGAAGAGAGTAGAACTATATACAAAAGATGAGGTAATCAGTCCCTCGGCCTTGGAGTTGGTGTATCCAGCACCGTAGGTCTGGAGATTATGAAGATCAGGTTAGGAGGCTTGACCTTAAATAGGCGACAGCTGAAAGGGACGGGTAGCAGACGAGGGCATAGTCACTGGTAGGTGGGATTCCCCAGTGTAAGAAGGTTATGTGCAGGTCCTCAGAATCAAGACTCCATGATGTTGCTGGGTCTGACAAGTTGTACAAGAAAGGTATACAATACTGACAATATGAAATTAAGACACATGTGCAACATCTGGGTATCTTTATAGTAAACGTTTTGCCATCCAGTTTACTATAAAGATACCCAGATGTTGCACATGTGTCTTAATTTCATATTGTCGGTATTGTATACCTTTCTTGTACAACTTGTCAGACACAGCAACATCATGGAGTCTTGATTCTGAGGACCTGCACATAACCTTCTTCACGGCTACGACTACTACTACAACTAACACATCTCTTTGGGTATGACTTACTTACACTGGGGAATCCCGCCTACCAGAGACTATGCCCTCGTCTGCTACCCGTCCCTTTCAGCTGTCGCCTATTTAAGGTCAAGCCTCCTAACCTGATCTTCATAATCTCCAGACCTACGGTGCTGGATACACCAACTCCAAGGCCGAGGGACTGATTACCTCATCTTTTGTATATAGTTCTACTCTCTTCATATTATGTCCTAGGATTTTGTATTGATAAAGCCACTGGATGGCGAAACGTTTACTATAAAGATACCCAGATGTTGCACATGTTTCTTTGTTTTTCAGGTCTTCCTACCTCGGTGCATTTAAAACAGCAATCACAGAAACAGAATAAGGAGACTGAGACACGACATAATGACTAAACAGTATCCATTAACTTAACTCAAATCAGGGAAACAATTCCAAAAATTATGTTGCACATTGTCTTATCCTCAACCATGACACAAATCATGACACAGGAAAAAAACTCAGAGAAGAAGTAGGGTTCAAACCCATGGCAAGCCAGTCCTAAAACTAGCAGGCCAGAACTCTCATCACTGGCTTGCTATTCTTAGGACAGCTTTGGTATGGTTTCAAGCCCTGACCATTCCCCAAGTTGATTTTGTTATACCACTGTAAAAGGAAAGCCTTTTTTTTAATGTTTTGCACTCTGGCAGGATTGCTAGTCCTCTTCTTTGTCTAGTTCACATGTAAAATGACAGGTTCATCATACAAATTTCTACTTGCATTCAGTATACCCTTATCTTCAATTTCCTCTGTACTATTTATTAATAGTTCTCATCTCTAATATTTCCTTTATAACCTAAGACTGAGATGCCTAATCTAAGACTGGGTCATGCAGGGTAATGATTACCAGAACAATTAACAGATATACTGTACAACAGTTGTATTTATTATTTACATACAGGCTGCCTTCCACCGAGACAGTGACCCAAAAAAAGAAGGCATGAAGTTTTTCTTCTTTTTACATTTAGTAACTTATACAGGGATTTCTAGCCCCTTGCTTCTGGTCTTTTAGTTGCACATGGCTTACAGAAGGATATTTCTCCACTTCCCCATGGAATACAACAGTTATATAGTACAGTGGTACCCCGAGTTTCGGCCACCTCCCAACTCGAATAATTATGTAAGTGTATTATTGTAAGTGCCTTTGTAAGTGTATTTTTGGGGGTCTGAAATGGACTAATCTAATTTACATTATTCCTTATGGGAACAAATTCGTTCGGTAACGGCACTTGAACAGCCTTCATGATCAAATTATGGCCGAAACTCAGGGTTCCACTGTACGTACAATACACTGAATGTACAACTCTGTACTAATCATACAACAATATAAATATAAATTGTACTCACTTTTAAAATTGTAGGAGCAGAGGGTAAACCTGAGAGCATCAGCGCCACACTCAGGAATGCCGTTTGGAAAACCTGATGTCTGTTTTTGTAAAGCCTGAGATGCCTCCTCGCTCGACAGTGTCCCGTTCTTTCCACTTGATTTAATTCTGTCTTTAAGTACCTAAACACAGAGAAGAATTCTTAATATTTGTGTTTTGTTTTTTGTATGTAGAACTAACATTTTTTCTCATTCAAACAACTGATTTCTCTGTTACACATCTGAATAACTATTCTTTCAGAAAACTGGTTAAAATACAATATTTTATTTTAATACACCAGACCCCTGTATCCCAGCGGATACAGGGGTCCTACTGTACGTATTCTGTCACCTGCCATTACAGCTTTGTTCAACAATCATAAAAATAAATTCTTCCCTTAGTGAATTCTCACACAGTGGCTAGTATACAGCCTCTCCTCACTTAGCAACTTACTCATTTACCAATGACTTGGACTTACGACAGGCTCTCTGACCAGTATGCATGCCTAAATAATGTATATTAGAGCTGATTTCCTCTATTCTGTTTATTACAATATACAGTACACTACTGTATAAACATTTAAAAATATACCAGAAATGTTATAAATGGTGCAAAGGTGACATTAAAACAATATCAAAGATGGTTGACACAAACTCACTACTATCATAGTATGCTCCTCACTTAGCGACGAATTCATTTACCGATGTGGTCTTAGTAACGGAACTCCATTGTAAAGTGAGAAGAGGCTGTATTTGCCTAACCAATGGCAGAGGTAAGGATGAACACCTAAGAGGTAGGATCAGTTATGGAAGGAAAAGAGGGAATATGAATGTGTAAATTCAAGGATTATGTGGATTAAAATAAGGGTCGGATGCGAAAAGTGGGTCATAATAAGCGTGTATGCACCTGGAGAGAGAGGAGTGTAGAGGGAGAGAGAGATTTTGGG
>WNWK01024524.1:0-29628 GCA_009830355.1 Cherax destructor
TTATGATAAGAGATTCCATATCCACCGAAGTCTTGTTTACTGCGGAGATCTAGTGGATATGGCTGACATTTCGATGAAATCAATGATCGGTGTCACTGGTGCGTTTTATGAAAAAGTTGGATGGTGATATACGAAACAGGACAATTTTCGGATCTAATTTTTTGCTTTTGTTTGTCTGACCCCTCCGTTTGGGTTAAAACCTTGTACCAACCCCCTTTTGAAATGGTTGGGTTGGCCGTATGGCCTGGCCAAAAAGGTTTGAACTGGGAAAATGTGAAGGTGAGGAACACGAAGCTGATGACAAACACCCAATTTGGGGTGTCTTAACTCACTGGAAAACCCCCAGTATTGCCGGATTACCCCCAGTAAAAATGGAAAAGGATTGGAAGTCAAGTAAGACTTCCATGCCCAATGCCCCAAACCTAGCCCCCTTTGTTACCAGTGCTACCCCCCAGATTCTGCCCCGACCCTGCATCTTCCCAAACTTCCAAATCAATTTTCTGCGTGATGCTGTCTCTTTTTAAGTCTCCCCTTCTAATTCTTCTGTACTCCTGAAGAGGTTGCGAGGCACAAACGACCAACGGAGTCACCCTGCTTAGTCTTTTACTTGTCTTAGCCACCCCCCACCCTGTCCCATAGGGTGATGGTTCATTCGTGACAAAGTCAAGTTAACTAACGCCTATTATGACTCAAAAATTAAACACGTTCAAAAAACCACCTTTCGAACCCCACTGTTTAAAGGATTATTGTGTCGTTCTTGGTAGCGGGAATGAATGAAAGGGGTTCAGGCTTCTTTTATTTGTATAAAGGGAGGTACCGGTTTTGTTTGGCCATCCCCGGGGGCCATGCCTTGGGGAGAGGGGTAGACCTTGTTGACTCTAGGCTGCCGGACGAAAAAAGGAAGGAACATGGTGGAGCAAAAGATGTGGGTATGGGGTAGGTGGAAACACAGTATGGCGCGAAATATGAACGGCGCAGACGCAGAAAGGGTGTGCTGGCCCGAACCCATGGTCGACCATGACCAGACGGGGGAAAAAAAAATGGTCTCCCCGCAAGAACAGGGCACAGAACAAAAAGAAAAAAAATATATACATAAAAATGGACGGGAAAAAAAAAATTCTCCAGAGGGGAAAAAAAAAGGGGCTTGTGGTCTAAGGCAGTGAGCGTCGATGCACTGCACCCCCCTGCGTCTGGACACATCTGCAACAGGGGGGACAAGCTGGGCTGAGCTGGCGTAACGGGTACGGTCTCCTATGGGAGGTAAAGCAGACATCGGTAGTGCTGCAGGGGTTTACTAACCTTTGGGGGACATCCTGCTGGGGCCCCATGAGTACGAGCCAACCGGACAGGACGGGGCGCTAGAGGACATTCATCACTGGTACTGCGCGGGGGCGCTGCTGGCAGTGTGGGGAGTGCAAGATGACTCGGCGAAACATCTGGTGGTCTCCCCCATACACCTTACGCAGTGAGGGGGGGCAGTCAAAAAGCATCAACTTTGTGCAGGCTGCTATGAAGTTGACACAGGCTGACAGGCTGACAGGCCAACAGGCTTAACTACGGCTTGACAGTGTCATTTCGACAGTTGAATTACAGCGGGAACTAAGCGTCCCCAGACTGGGGATCTACAAACTGGCTGACGGTCTAGGAGGTGAAGGGAATGGTCTCAATGAGAAATCGTCGCGGGAGATTCAGCAAAATCTGAGCGGTGAACAAAAGAGCTTTTGAAAAAAGGGTCAAACGCTCGTAACTACGCCTGACGGACAAATGTCAGCTGTCAAGCTCGGGGGCAGGTCCCCCGGGGGGGCAAAGTAACACACAGGTGCTACATAGGACACACGGTGCACACATACTGCACATTTTGGACAACATAGTTTTAGCAAAGCCTTTTCGCAAAAACGTCACTAAGCAATACTCGAACATGTGAGAACACTGACTGAGAGGAAATAATTAATGAACACTGACTTATATCTTTCTCAAACTTTCGACAATACTGAAAATAAAATGCGCTTCACAAAGAACGTGACATCAGTGATGATGTCAGGAATTCATGGGAGTAGGGGGGGCATCGAGTGATGTGCAGACGTCGCGGGGGGCGTCCTGGAGTGACGTCGTGATGGATGTCATGGGGTGACACCAGGACGCCGGGCAACGCCCCAAGGGACGCGGGAGCGGGAAGCATCGGGGTGACGTCAGTTGGGTCAGGCACAAGGTGGTGACGCAGTGACATGGTGACGTTGGGTTGTGGGGGAGCAGACCAGTGGCTTGGGATCTGGTTTAAACCCCAAATGGCGTGGTCACCCCCACTGGCTTGCTGATCCACGTGGCTTGGAATCCATATGGTTGATGATCCACGTGGCTTGGGACCCACGTGGCTTCGAGTGGTCTCACCTGGATAAAAGTTCTGGCAAAAATTTCCCGAAATTCACAGAAAACAGCATGGGAAAGGGGGAGTGAGTGGGAGTGGAGGGTCGGCAGCATGAGTGTATGGTGGTTTGGGGGAGGGGAGGAACCCGGGGGTTAAAAAAATCGGGGGGGAATACACTCACACTGGAATCAGAAAATCCCAAAAACTCACCTCTGACTTGCTGAAATAGCAGTGTTGACTGAACAACTACAGCAGAATGTGCTGGCAAGGCTGAGAACGTGACTGAAAAACAGTGGGGGTGCTGTGCGTAGAGTCAGTGATACCTTTTTGGAGTTAGGAAAATTTCGGCCTGGATCCTGCATGTACCTGTCTGGTGCTGGTTTGAGAAACACATCGGGGAAATCATTGGACGGATGCTTTTGTGTAGAGGATGAAGTGAAGATGACTTCATTCCTTTTTTCCCCCTCGGGGAAAATCAGCTCGCCCCCGTTTACCATTTTTTTGAATAATTGTTTGTGTTTTTTTGGGCATGGTTGAAATGATAAGGTTTTTAGGCTTCTTTTTTTGTATAAAGTGCGGGTCACAGGCTGTGTTAGTGGCCCCGGCCGGTGGGCCATGTTGGGGGAGAGGGGTAGACCTTGTTGACTCTGGGCTGCCTGGACGGAAGTGTGGAAGGAACATGGTGGAGCAAAGGGTTTGGATATAGGGCCCATAGGTGGCAGCACGAGCATGGCGCGAAATATGAACTCAGCTAGCAGAACAGAAGGCTTAGTTAGTACATGCTTGGGATTGCTGCCCCAATCAGCTTCCCTGAAGGTGTTTTCACAAATCGAATGCGCTCATGGGGGAAAAAAAATCTAAAGCAAATCGCTCAGAGAGGAACAGACCCTTTAACCTCCCACATAAAAATCTTACAGTGGAATTACCGTGGTTTCAGCAACAAACGGGGTAACTTTTTCGTTAGGCTCTATCGACCATCCATCATTTATCTGCAAGAGACACTTGTAATTGATAGTGTAGATGGAGCTGTTTTTATCCTACCACTCTAAAGAAGCAATGAAGGGCGAGGGGGCGTCATCTACCTTCATTGCCTTCCCGTGAGTTTTATTGAATTCAACTCTCAATTCTTCCGCATGTAGAATTAAATTGAATGACACGTACCGTCTGCTTGTTCGGTTTACTGTCTTAACTCTGAGGTCAGGATGGTGATGGGGTTTACTTGTTTTCCATTAACTCCCCATCGTAAATTAATTATTATATTTCAACGCCCAACCACTAAAAATTTAAAATTTTTGACTAAAAATACACTTTTACAGTCAGAATCATATGATTTTTTTTTAAAAAACGCCATCATCTATGGGGGTGGGTTTGGGAAAAAACAAGTGACAGATGTAACCTTGATTTCAAACCTCACTTTCAGGACGACGGTAGTGGTAGGCGTGTAGATGATCGGATTAGGAACATTTCATGAATACTCATTGAGTTCTGACCCTTTCCGATCTGCATTTTTCTTACTCACTTTTGTTTCTCCTTCCGTTCATCGCTATTACTTCGAAAACGGACTGGGGGGGGGGCTATTCTCAAAGACCGCCGACCTTGGTATATCCGGGGTGACAATGATTTCAATTTTTTCAATGTCACTTTATCACTTCTTAGGGCTCCCGGGGGAGCTATTCCCGACCCAGATCTTCAACATAAGCATAAGGTTCCCTGATGGACACTAGAGTGCCACAAGGCACAGTCACTGCAAAATAGAGTTTAGAGGGTTATCGACAAGGAGCCCACCACTCAACATTTCATTGATTATAAACTTTTATGGGGTCAGGCAAGGCATACAATAAGACAAGCCAAAAGTGACTCCTGGTGAGGCTGTTTCCGCTGTAACTAAGGGCACACCTATCGACTAGGTCCTTTCCACTATCTATAGAAACATCAAGAAACATTCCAGACACCCCATATATATCTACCCTTACTGTTAACAGTATCGTTGCTGACACCCCATGTGGACATAGCCAAAACCATCGCCAGGAATTTTGCATTAAACAGCAGTTCTGCCAACTACCATGCAACTTTCTTAAACCACAAAGTTGACCCAGCTTATTACACCAGGCTTTGCCACAGAATGACAGTCTACCTTGTATAATTCTTATTTTTGATTTCACTATCTACGCCTTGCCCCAAAATCCTGTAAAGGTACAAGTCTGGGAAGACCCACAACATGCTACACTATCTTAATAATCAGTGAAATGTGATTAAGTTGCTCGCATTGTACAACGAGATTTGGATGTCTTGCACGTTTCCAAACTCATGACGTTTTACGTACGTGGTGCCAGTCAATCAAAGGACAGAGAAAACGGAATTCTCTCTATTACGCCCTATTGCTTTGACTCGCTGCCTGTGGATAATCATGGAATGAGTGATAAACAAAGGCTACTTTTCTGTAGTCACGAAGCTTGTTAAATGATCGGCAGCGTACCTGTACTTGCGTGCCCTGTCACTTTCATAGCAGTAGGTTAGATCATTTAATTGGTTTTGATCATAATATCCTTCAGGCCTTCAGCCGAAAACACAGTTATTGTTGCGTTTTTGGACATGACAAAGCGTTTGCCATGACATAGCGACGGAATATTGGACAAACATTGTTTTTGGTTTAAGAGATCATCTTCCCGGGTTATATCAAACTTCTTGGCTCGTAAGACTTCCTCAGTTCTCCGCCACTCACATAAAGTAACATCTGATATATTTATCCAGGAAAAAAAGGTACCAAAGGTTGTGTTCAAGCCAACATTACTTCTTTTTTGATCGATGATATTCTGTATCCAGCTTCCGTCTAGAGAAACTTTAAATACTGAGGATTGTGCCTCATTCTCTGTTTTCCCTCCAGTTCTCTTTCCCGCTGCACCTCGTTCAGGAATTGCCTCATTGCTATGTAGTCTCCTATTTTTCTCTCTCTCTCTCTCTCTCTCTCTCTTCTTTTGTGTCCCTAATATATTGGTTCTTGAAGTTCTCCATTACCACTTCCAGTATCTTGGCCCACATGTTTCTTGTCCTTTGTGTCACTATATTTTCTCCAGGTATAATTCCTCAAGATTAAAATCTTGCTTGTGTGTGTGTGCTTACCTACTTGTGGTTGCACGGGTCGAATCATCATTTCAATATTTTATATGTCGTTATCATGTCCCCCCTATCCCTCCTGTCCTTCAGTGTCGTCAGGTTGATTTCCCTAAACTTCTCGTAGGACATACCCTTAGCTCCGGACTAGTCTTGTTGCAAGCCTTTGCACTTTCTCTAATTTCTTGACGTGGTTGACCCGGTGTGGGTTACATACTGGTGCTACATACTCCAATTTGGGCCTGAAATACACGGAATACAGAGTCTTGAATGATTCCTAACTGAGGTGTCGAAATGATATTGTTAGGTTTGCAAGGCGCTCATATGCTGGAGCAGATATTTGGTTAATGCACGCCTCAGGAGATGAGCTCGGTATTATACTCACAACAAAATCCTTTTTCCTTGAGTGCTTGCAGTCTTTGGCCCCCTAGCCAGTACTCTGCGGTCTTCGTTAATCTTTCCCAATCTTCATGACTTTGCACTTGGTGGGGTTCAACTCTAGGAGTCAGTCGTTGGACCGGGCTTTAAGCCTGTCCAGATCCGTTTGTAGTTCTACCTGATGCTCATCCACTAGAATTCTTCGCATTAGCTTCACATAAGCTTCTGCAAACTGGGATACCTGTGACTCTATCCCTTCCGTTATGTCATTCACTTATACCAGAAACAGCACCGGCCCTAGGACTGACCCTTGTGGAACCTCGCTAGTCACTTGCGCCCATCTGACAACTTATCACGACCATCACTCCTTGTTTCTTTCCTGTCAGGAATTCTCTGATCCATTGTAGTGCCTTTCCTGTTATTTCTGCCTGCTCCTCTTGTTTTTAAACTTATCTCTTGTGCAGAACTGTGTCGAAAGTCGCCTTCTGCCACATTCTCGTAAAACTTCAGTAGGTTTGTGACACAGGTTTTCCCTTCCTGAAACCGTACTGGTTATCGTATATTAGCTCATTCCTTTCTAGGTACTCCACCAGTTTTCTGATAACCTTCTCCCTGATTTTACATACTATACATGTCAGTGACACTGGTCTGTAGTTTAATGCTACGTGTATGTCTCCTTTCTTAAAGAATGTTACTTCATTTGCTGTCTTCCACTCCTCAGGTAGTTGCCCTGTTTCGATAGATGTGTTGAAGATTGTTGTTAGTGGCACACACAATGTCTCTTCTCCTCTCTCATTACCCACGGAGAGATGTCCGGTTTCACCGCCTTTGAGGTATCTAGCACTTCGCTTTGTCACCTCCTCGGTTGTGTGTTTTGTATCCAACACTTTTGGCGTACCCCACCATTCTGGCTTTCCGGAGTCCTTTCTGTCTCCTCTGAAAATACTTCCTTAAATCTCGTGTTGAGCTCTTCACATACTTTGTCGTTTCTAGTGATCTTCCCTCCTTTCTTCCTCAGCCTGATTACTTGATCCTTGACTGTTGTTTTCCCTGATGTGGCTGTACAACAGCTTTTGGTCAGATTTGGTTTTCGATGCTGTCATTTTTGTATTGCCACTGGGCCTCCCTCCTTGTCCATACATATTCCTTTCTTGCTCTTTGGCTAACCTTATTTTCCTGGGTCCTTTGTCTTCTATAAAAACATTTTCTATTTTCTAGCACACTTAGTTTTGGCCTCTACACCTTTGGATGATCCAAAGACTCATTCTGGTCTTCTCATTGTTTCTGTTGTCCATGGGTAAGAAACTCTCCTCAGCCTCCTTGCATTTTGTGGTCATGTATTCCATAATTTCAGTGATTGTTTTTCTCCAGTTCTCATTGCCTCCGTACCTTATGTAGGAAATTCTTGATGCCTGTGTGGTCCCTTTTTTGTACTTTGGCTTCTCCCGTCCTACTCGAAGCTCATGATCACGTGATTGCTAGCTCCGAGGGGTTTCATATGTCATGTCGTCAATGTCTGAACTACTCAAGGTGAAAGTGAGGTCCAGTCTTGCTGGTTCCTCCTCTGCTTTCTCTCTCTGGTAGTGTTCCTAACATGTTGATGCATAAAGTTTTCCAGTACTACCTCCATCTTTGGTCTCCGTGTTTCTGGTCCCCTATGAGGCTCCAGGTTTTCCCAATCAATCTCCTTGTGATTGAAATCACTCATAACTAGCAACTTTGCCCTACCCATATGGGGTATGGGGTCTTTGTACCTTGAGAACATCAGAGTATTGGTGTGTCCACCATTGCTCTGATGCTCTCAATATTCTCTGTCTTGGCCTCTTGCTAAGTCTTTGGTGGGTTGTACATCACTTTAATCACGTTGGGACCCCTGGTCTGAAGTGTTTCTACTCTGTAGTCCCTTGCTTCCCTTCTGTTCCTTCCTTCATTCCATCTCCTCAAATTTCCTCAGGATCTGATATCCGGTTAGAAAGATCGCATCTGTTATCCCCATGAGCTTTGTTTCCATGAACACTATGATGTCTGGGGATGCCTCCATGATTCTTTAGTGCCACTCCTCACATTTATCTATTTCGTCTGTGTTGGTGAACCATACCTTCATCATCTTTTCCAATACTGTGTTCTGGGGAAGGATTTGTGGGGCTTGGGCCTCTTTAAGGGGGCTCCTTGTTGCGGTAAGAGCCTATCGGTCTGAGGAATTGGACCTCTTGGTCTTCTTCCTCAAACCGAACCTAATTACCCACAACCCCCTTTCCCATCTTCCCCATCCTCCCTTTTCCCTTTCCTCCTCCTCCTCCTCATCCCTCCCTTATTCCTTCCCATTTTTACCCTGTGAGATTCTCTCCACAGGCATTCTGGTTCCTAGGTAGGGGAAGGTTACCGTGGTCCATCCCATTCCATTGAGGTTCTTGGCGGTGGTGTAGTTTGCCATAGAATCTGGATCGCCTGGGGATGTCCTGATCCCTCTCCGGTCTCCCAGGGGGTGGCTTTGGGTGTCTTTCGGGCGACGGGTGTATCTCTGGAAGCCACCTTTCGGATTCAGGGGGTGGTGGCCGAAGGAGGTATGCTTTGTGGCGGGTGTCTGGCCGCCCTCTCTTTTGTCTGCCGAGGTGGCTCGGTGGATGTGAGGTTGCTATCCTGGATTGCTGGTTTACTGGCATGAAGGGTAGGGTATGGCATGAGTTCCATGCCGCATCTGCACTACTTGCGGTGCTGAGGTCCTCTTGGGCGCGAAGGGGGATTTACGTCCCTTTCATTCCTCCTAGGAGCTATTCCTTCACGTTCCCCCTTTTTTATTCTTTTTTATTTTTATTTTATTTTCTTTCTTTTTTATTAAAATGAAAAGAAAGAAGTAAACTAACCATGGACGACCCAATCCGTGAATCTACTACCCCTGGGTCCCTTCCTGATACCGCATCCAGTTCTGACCCTACCTCATTCTTGGACCACTTCAGACACTTCCAATACCCCTGTACCTCTTGCTGGTGCCGGTTCATCACCTGCTTCAGGTACCGGGGTTCCGACTGGCCCCTTTGAAACGTCTGACCTCCGCTCTTCTTTGACTATGCTTCCGGCTTCTCCCTCTATGGTGCAGCAATTTTTGGGTTGCTCGCCCGTCCCATGTCGGACCAACTCTGGTTCCACATCTAAACGACCAAGACCCTTACATGACGATTCGACACTGCATTCTAAATCATCTCAGAAACGACCAGCTCACCACGCACTCCCCTAAACACTTTGTTTCACACTACACAATGGACAAAGTTTTTTACGCTAAGACCGACTTCTTCTACTACCTATCTTTCCGATCATAATATTGCTAAGGCCCTCCTACGCCATGTGGGCAAAGATATCGCCTTTCACGCCCTCAAAAGTGGCACACGCATCGTTATGGTCCAGAATGCTGACCAAGCTCATGATCTTTCTCGCCTTACGTCCATAGATGCTGCTCCTGTCACTATTGAAAAACATCATTCTCTAAACTCTTGTAGTGGCACTGTTATTCTACCCCACACCATTGTCCAACAGAATTTTCAAACCTGTGGTCATGACATTCTGGAGCAGCTTGAGCTACAGGACCTTCCTATACTCAAAGTTGACACTTTTGTCCTCCCTGCCCGCCGGCAAAGACGATATCCTTGCAATATTGCTCACTTAACATTCGACTGTTGTGACCTTCCGCCCTCGGTCTACATTGCAGATCACCGTTTACAAGTTCGAAAGGTGACCCCTACACCGCAACAGTGTAGAAACTGCTGGCGTTTTGGTCATCCAGCGAAATATTGCAGGTCCATGGCCGAATGCCCAGTCTGTGGTGCCGACGACCATGACAGTCCTTCTTGTAATCTACCTCCCTCTTGCCTTAACTGTCGTGAGGCACATTCTAACCCTAATCCATAATTGCCTCTAACTTTTACTTATATCTTTCTCTTCATAAATCATGGCTTATTTACAGTGGAATATCCGAGGCCTCATGGGTTACTGGGGTGAACTTCAGGTGTTGCTCTCCCAGTTTTCCCCTGTTGGGGTCTATTTGCAAGAACCCAAATTACAATCCACTGTTATCCGTCCCTTTTCAGGCTATGATTTGTTATATTCATCGGATCCTTTTTCCAATGGAACCTTTAATGAAAGTGCTCTTCTTATACACACTGGTATTCCATACCGTTAACTCTATGTTCATTCTTCTCTACATTACACTGCAGCCCGTATCCACTTGTTACTTGGCGATTTTAACACACACCATTTTCTCTGGGAAGGGGGGGTCGCACTGTGACTCATGTGGCGTTCAGTTGGAGGCATTTCTTGGTTCTCTCCCCCTCCATGTTTTAAATACGGGTACTCCCACCCATTTTGATCCTCAAACTCATTCTTTCTCCTGCATCGATCTCTCCATCTGCTCTTCCTCAACTGTCCTTGACTTCACCTGGTCTGTCCTCCTCGACTTACATGACAGCAATCATTTCCCAATCATCCTCATGTCCCCTTCGTATTCTCCACCTCCTCGTAGCCCACGCTGGCAATTTGACCAGGCGAAATGGGACCTTTACGCACATCTTACTGCCTTTCATGAGGCTCCTTCCTCGTCCTCCATTGATGAGGTTTTACATCTTTTATCGTCCTCCGTCTTAACTGCAGCTTCACATTCTATCCCCCAAACCTCGGGCAAGCATTCTCAGAAGTGTGCCTTGGTGGTCTTTTGCTGGGCCAGACAGCATACATATTCGTATGCTACAGCATTTACATCAGTCTGGTCTTGCTGTCCTCTTACGTCTCCTTAATCTTATATGGTCATAAGGAGTTATATCCCAGCTGTGGAAGTCTGCTATTGTTTTCTTTTTTTCGCAAACCGGGTACTACGGGACATGATACCTCCCACTACCATCCCATCGCTCTTACCAGTGCAGTTTGCAAGGTGATGGAATGTCTCGTTAATAGACGTTTGATGTGGCATTTAGAGACGCACAGTAGTCTCTCCACTAGTCAATATGGCTTTCGTAAGGGCCGTTCTGCCATTGACCTCTTGGTTACGTATATTCGTAATGCCTTTGCTAATAACCACTCGGTTATCGCCATCTTTTTTGACCTTGAGAAGGATTATGACACAACTTGGAGGTATAATATCTTGGCCCAGGCCCACTCCTTAGGCCTCCGAGGCAATCTACCATTTTTCCTCAAGTTCTTCTTAACTGAAAGACATTTCCGTGTCCGGGTTAATAATGTGCTTTCCCCGGAGTTTGTTCAAGCTGAAGGTGTCCCCAAGGGATGTGTTCTGAGCACAACTCTCTTTCTCCTTGCTATAAATAATCTGGCATCAGTTCTCCCACCCAATATTTGGTCATCGCTCTATGTGGATGACTTTGCTATAGCTTGTGCAGGTGCTGACTGTCACCTCATTGCAGTTTCCCTCCAGCATGCCATCAACTGGGTTTCCGATTGGGCCACCACTCACAAGTTTAAATTTTCTAGTGGCAAAACTAATCAAATTACGTTTACTAGACGTTCAATGGTCTCTGATCATCCATTGTACCTATATGGCTCACGTATCCCAGAACGTGATACAGTCAGGTTTCTCGGCCTCCTGTTTGACCGTCGATTGTCCTGGATACCTCACATTACCTCTCTGAAGGCGACTTGTCATAGCCGGCTGAACCTCCTTAAAACCCTAGCACAAATTTCATGGGGGGCTGATTGTAGAACTCTCCATCGCTTGCATTCAACCCTAATTTTATCGAAACTCGATTATGTTGACCAGATATATTCGGCGGCCTCCCCTGCTACTCTTTCCATCCTTAATCCCATACATCACCAGGGATTGTGTTTATGCCTTGGTACTTTTTGTCCTTGGCCGGTTGAGAGCCTCTATGTAGAAGTGAACATTCCATCCTTGTTCGATCGTCGTGATGCACATTGTCTTCACTATTATGTTCGCTCTCATGACCTCCGCAATCCTTCCATGTATAGGATTGTCACAGATGTTAGTAGACGCTCTTTATTTGTTCGTCGACCCTGTTTACTTCGTCCCTTTTCTCTTCGTCTACATTCGCTCTTGTCCTCCCTTCAGCTACTACTTTTCTATGTTCATGTGGCAACTTCCTTTACCCTACCCCCTTGGGAAGTTTCTGCTGACCGTGTCTGTTCTTTTCCTCTGCGTTGCGCGAAAGTCCAACTACCTATGGCGGCTTCTCGTTCTCTTTTTCTAGACCACTTCCATTCTCATTCCCATGCCATCGCAGTGTACACCGATGGTTCTAAGTCATCTGACGGCATCGGATTCACAGCAGTGTTTCCGGACAGCGTCGTGCGAGGGCATCTATTATCCTCGGATAGCATATTTACTGCTGATTTGTATGCCATTCTTGTGGCACTTATCCGTATTACATCTATGCCTGTGTCATTTGTGGTTGTTTCAGACTCCCTTAGTGCTTTACAGGCTATCCAAAAATTTGATACACCTCACCCCCTAGTTCTTCGTATCCAACTTTGGTTACGCCGTATCTCTAGCAAACACAAAGATATTGTTTTTTGCTGGGTCCCTTATCATGTTGACGTACAGGGCCATGAACAGGAAGTCACTGCTGCGGAGTCAGCAGTACATGACCTTCCATTTTCATATAGAGGTGTTCCATTCATGGACTATTTTGCAGTCATTGCTACCCACCTTCGCACCCATTGGTAACAACGCTGGTCTGACCTACTAAATAACAAACTTCATTCTATTAAACCGAGTATAGGTTTCTGGCCTTCTTCTTGTCTCCAATGTCGAGGTTGGGAGACTACACTCTCCCGTCTTCGCATCGGCCACACTCGTCTTACTCATGGGTATCTCATGGAGAGGCTCCCTGTCCCTCTCTGTGAGCATTGTCAGGTTCCAGTATCTGTTTGCCATATTCTGTTGGAATGGCCACTCTATTGAGTATGCAGAATTTACCTCCAACGTCGTCTTCGCTCTGCTGCCCTTTCTTTACCTTCCCTTCTTGCTGATGGGCCCTCCTTTAATCCTGACTCTCTCATTGACTTTTTGACAGCAACTGACTTACTACACAAACTCTGAAGATTATACCTCTAGCACTTCCCTCAGTCCCTTCTACCTCAATCTCTTGCTACCCTCTATCCCTGCACTATCCACTGTCCTGCTGCACTCCATACCCTACTAATCATCCCTCTTTCTCTTACAACCCATTCTCCCTGCATCCTGCCCTACCCTGCTGCGCTGTATAACCCCTGTGGTTTAGCGCTTCATTTTTATTAAAATAAGAATGTGGGGCTTGGGGAGTGGGAGATCTAGCAGGATACTATTGGAGGCCACTGTGGGGTTTGTGACTTGGGGGAACAGGGGCTGTGGGTACAGAGTGTGGGTTGTTTTGGATTAATTTATTTGGTTGTGGTGGGGCTGTTGGGGTTAACGATGTTCTGTTGGTTGGTCTGAGGGAGGTTGTGTTTGCCAGTCCCCCTGAGTCTGGGCACCCATGCCCATCCCTATCCTATTGTTTTTCCTGCCCCTTGCATCTTTGTATCCTCTGTTTCCGTCTTTCTTCTTGAGTTCTATCACAGTCGAGGTACATCCGCTGGTAATTTGATGAGATCCTTAATTGTGGTTTCTTGTGCAGGATCCTGTTTCACACTGCTTCTGAATTGAAAATTAACCTGACGATTTCTTTCCCTTGAGTATCCACCTATTCTCGAAGCCCATGAACAAAGATTGACGCCTCCATTTCATCCTCCCATTGCATTTCCCTTTGTATCTCAGGGTCAGATTTAAGCATCTCCATTGCTGCTTTCCTTAAGATTTCCTAGATCTTCTAATGGCCTAATACCTCCTCTGCAGGAACCTCTCTTCTCCCCTATTTTGTTTACTGTCCCTGTACCCAGTGGCATGCCACTTTCACTCCATGACTTTACCCGGGTCCCCCAGTGGTCTGATAGAGCCTCTGTGTATGACTTATCACCTTCCCTTCCTTTGGTCCCCTCGCTGGTTTCTGAAGTTCCTGTGCCTGATGCCATGCCCCTACTGCTCTTCTACTCTATAGCCATTTTCAGCCTTCTGAGTTCGTCTTCTAGGCTCAGTATCCTTTGTGTGTACTCACCTAGTTGTACTCTTACCTAGATGTGGTTGAAGGGGTCGAGTCACAAATCCTGGCCCCGCCTCTTCACTGGCCGCTGCTCGGTCACTCTACTCGCTCCTTGAGTTTTATCATACCTCTCCTTAAAGCTATGTATGGATCCTGCCTCCACTACATCACTTCCCAGACTATTCCACTTCCTGACAACTGTGACTGAAGAAATACTTCCTAACATCCCTATGGTTCATCTGAGTCTTCAGCTTCCAACTGTGACACCTTGTTGCTGTGTCCCATCTCTGGAACATCCTGTCTCTGTCAACCTTGTCGATTCCTCTCAGTATTTTATATGTTATCATATCCCGCCTATCTCTCCTGTCTTCGATTTCCCTTAACCTCTCCTCATAGGACATACCCCTTATCTCCGGGACTAGTGTTGTTGGAAACCTTTGACTTTCTCTAGTTTCCCTACATGCTTGTCTAGGTGAGGGTTCCAAACTGGAGCTGCATACTCCAATATAGGCCTAACGTACACAGTGTACAGGGTCCTGAATGACTCCTTATTAAGATGTCGGAATGCTATTCATAGGTTTGCCAGGCGCCCGTATGCTGCAGCAGTTATTTGGTTGATGTGCGCCTCAGATGTGCCCTGTGTTATACTCACCCCAAGAGCCTTTTCCTTGAGTGAGGTTTGTAGGTTTTGGCCCCCCTAGACTGTACTCCGACTGTGGTCTTCATTGCACTTCCCCAATCTTCATGATTTTGCATTTGGTGGGGTTGAACTCCAGGAGCCAATTGCTGGGCCAGGCCTGCAGCCTGTCCAGATCTCTCTGTAATTCTGCCTGGTCCTCGTTCGATTGAATTCGTCTCATCAACTTCACATCATCTGCAAACAGGGACACTTCGGAGTCTATTCCTTCCGTTATGTTCACAAATACCAGAAACAGCACCAGTCCTAGGACTGATCCCTGTGTCACCCCGCTCGTTACAGGTGCCCACTCTGACACCTCGCCACGTACCATGACTCGCTGTTGTCTTCCTGACAGGTATTCCCTGATCCCTTATAGTGCCTTCCCTGTAATTCCTCCTTGGTCCTCCTCCAGCTTTTGCACCAATCTCTTGTGTGGAACTGTGTCAAACGCCTTCTTACAGTCCAAGAAAATATAATCTATCTACCCCTCTCTCTCTCTTGTCTTACTCCCGTCACCATGTCATAGAACTCCAGAAAGTTTGTGACACAGGATTTCCCATCCTTGAAACCGTGCTAGCTGTCGTTGATAAGCTCATTCCTTTCTAGGTGCTCCACCACTCTTCTCCTGATAATCTTCTCCATAAACTTGCATACTATACATGTCAGTGACACTGGTCTGTAGTTTAATACTTCATGTCTGTCTCATTTTTTAAAAATTCGGACTACATTTACTGTCTTCCATACCTCAATGTAGTCTCCCTGTTTTGATAGATGTGTTGAAGATTGTTGTTAATGGTACACATAGCGCCTCTGCTCCCTCTCTCAGGACCCATGGAGAGATGTCAGTGTGTGTGTGTGTGTGTGTGTGTGAGGTGTATGGGTGTGTTTGAGATATGTGTCCGTGTGTTAGATTTGTGTGGGCATGTGTCAGTGGTGCTTACGCAAGTCAGTCAGTTGCCTTAGTGCGTGTGTGAAGTGCATACAAGCGTCAGACAGACGAATAACAGTGAAGTACAAAGATAATTTTCAAAGTTGATGTGCAGATGTTACGTACATAAGTTATGTACGAAGATAGTGAACAAGGGTGATGTATATACGTCCTGTACAAAGGTGCATTAGTGAAAGTAATGTGTAAAAGAAGTACGCCTCTTATAACAAGGTGTAACTTCTTAAAGTTACAATGGAGAGAGATAATTGATCTCTCATTTTCTTGTTTACCTACGAGAATTATTAAAAATATTTACAAGTGGTAGGAAAAGGATCCTGTCATAGTTTACCATGAAGTGAAAAGATCCTTTTGCTTACCATAATGGCCTCTTTCATCTAAAACATTTTTTTATTTTTCAACTGCAAACTCTGGAAACTTTTGAAAAGAGAATATCTTCGGATTTTTCTGTAGTCATCAATCACTCCTATCAAATTTAGACATATTCGATTTTACACCGTCAGATTGTCATAGGATCGTCGGGCTCTATAGTAAGTTGCATTCATCTTCAGCCATTTTTTACGTTTAAAGATTGTAAATAAAGAAAGGTAATAGTCTAAAGCTCCTTCTTGTAGTAATCCCGATATTTAAAGCCTCCAGTAGAAAGTTCTAATGACATTGCCTTGCACTAACTTTCAATTTTCAAAGTTGGTCAGGTCCTGATCCACCGGGAGGCCTGGTCGTGGACTGGGCCGCGGGGGCGTTGATACCTGGAAGACCCTCCAGGTAGCTATTTTTTTTTTTTAGACATCTGAGTTTTCACTTTTTGTTTTTCTCACTTTCGCTCATCTCATTGTTGACAGCAACATAATCTTTTCGCAGTAAAATCTCACTTTCTCGGCGTTGTTGGTCAGCGTGGGGATGAGTTGTCAGTCAGCGTGGGGATGAACTGTCAGGTCAGCGTGGCAGAGGGAGTTGTCAGGTCAGCGTGGGGATGAACTGTCAGGTCAGCGTGGCAGAGGGAGTTGTCAGGTCAGCGTGGCAGAGGGAGTTGTCAGGTCAGCGTGGCAGAGGGAGTTGTCAGGTCAGCGTGGCAGAGGGAGTTGTCAGGTCAGCGTGGCAGAGGGAGTTGTCAGGTCAGCGTGGCAGAGGGAGTTGTCAGGTCAGCGTGGCAGAGGGAGTTGTCAGGTCAGCGTGGCAGAGGGAGTTGTCACCATTACTTAAAATCTTGTGTGCACAGAAATTATCTTACACTGGTCTGCTGTGTCGGTATGTGGACACTGGTCTGCTGTGTCGGTATGTGGACACTGGTCTGCTGTGTCGGTATGTGGACACTGGTCTGCTGTGTCGGTGTGTGTACACTGGTCTGCTGTGTCGGTATGTGGACACTGGTCTGCTGTGTCGGTGTGTGTACACTGGTCTGCTGTGTCGGTATGTGGACACTGGTCTGCTGTGTCGGTGTGTGTACACTGGTCTGCTGTACTTACCTATTTGTGGTTGCACGGGTCGAGACTCGTCTCCTGGCCCCGCCTCTTCACTGATCGCTACTAGGTCCTCTCTCTCCCTGCTCCATGAGCTTTATCATACCTCGTCTTAAAACTATGTATGGTTCCTGCCTCCAGTACATCACTTGCCAGACTATTCCACTTTCTGACAACTATGTGACTGAAGAAATACTTCCTAACATCCCAGTGATTCATCTTAGTCTTCAGCTTCCAATTGTGACCCCTTGTTGCTCTTTAACATCTTGTCTGTCCACCTTATCGATTCCTCTCAGTATTTTCTATGTGGTTATCATATCCTCCCTATCTCTCCTGTCCTCCAGTGTCGTCAGGTCGATTTCCCTTAACCTCTCCTCGTAGGACATGCCACTTAGCTCCGGGACTAGTCTTGTTGCAAACCTTTGCACTTTCTCTAATTTCTTGATGCGCTTGACCAGGTGGGGGTTCCAAACTGGTGCTGCATATTCCAACATGAGCCTGACGTACACGGTGTACAGAGTCTTGAACGATTCCTTACTGGGGTATCGGAACGCTATTCTCATGTTTATCAGGCTCCCACATTCTGCAGCAGTTATTTGGTTGATGTGTGCCTCAGGAGATGTGCTCGGTATTATATTCACCCCATGATCCTTTTCCTTGAGTGAGGTTTGCAGTCTTTGGCCACCTAGCCTATACTCTGTATGTCGTCTTCTTTGCCCTTCCCCGATCTTCATGACTTTGCATTTAGGGGGTTCATTTCGAGGAACCAGTTGCTGGACCAGACTTACAGCCTGTCCAGGTCTTTGAAGTCCTGCCTGTGTGAGTGTGTTTTGGAGGGTACAAATGTGCAAGGGCGTTTGTCATATATGGATAAGAGTGAATCATGTGTGTAAATGTGACAGGCAAGAGAGAGTAAACGAGTGACGGAAACTCAATGTTGTGTGTTGTGGGATATTGGGTGTGTTGTGGGATGTGTTGCGTGATGCTGAGTGTGTTGTTGGATGCGGGTGTGTTTGGGGATGTTGGGTATGTTGCTGGTTGCTGGATGTGTTGCGGGATGCTGGTTGTGTTGCGGGATGCTGGTTGTGTTGCGGGATGTTGGTTGAGTTGCAGGATGCTGGTTGTGTTGCGGGATGCTGGTTGAGTTGCGGGATGCTGGTTGTGTTGCGGGATGCTGGTTGTGTTGCGGGATATTGGTTGAGTTGCAGGATGCTGGTTGTGTTGCGGGATGCTGGTTGTGTTGCAGGATGCTGGTTGTGTTGCGGGATGCTGGTTGTGTTGCGGGATGCTGGTTGAGTTGCGGGATGCTGGTTGTATTGCGGGATGCTGGTTGAGTTGCGGGATGCTGGTTGTGTTGCGGGATGCTGGTTGAGTTGCGGGATGCTGGTTGTGTTGGGGGATGCTGGTTGTGTTGCGGGATGCTGGTTGTGTTGCTGGATGCTGGTTGAGTTGCGGGATGCTGGTTGAGTTGCAGGATGCTGGTTGAGTTGCGGGATGCTGGTTGTGTTGCGGGATGCTGGTTGTGTTGCGGGATATTGGATGTGTTGCGGGATGCTGGTTGTGTTGCGGGATGCTGGTTTGTTGCGGGATGCTGGTTGTGTTGCGGGATGCTGGTTGTGTTGCGGGATGCTGGTTGTGTTGCGGGATGTTGGATGTGTTGCGGGATGCTGGTTGTGTTGCGGGATGCTGGTTGTGTTGCGGGATGCTGGTTGAGTTGCGGGATGCTGGTTGAGTTGCGGGATGCTGGTTGAGTTGCGGATGCTGGTTGAGTTGCGGGATGCTGGTTGAGTTGCGGGATGCTGGTTGTGTTGGGGGATGCTGGTTGTGTTGCGGGATGCTGGTTGTGTTGCGGGATGCTGGTTGTGTTGCTGGATGCTGGTTGTGTTGCGGGATGCTGGTTGTGTTGCGGGATGCTGGTTGAGTTGCGGGATGCTGGTTGTGTTGGGGATGCTGGTTGTGTTGCGGGATGCTGGTTGAGTTGCGGGATGCTGGTTGAGTTGCGGGATGCTGGTTGAGTTGCGGGATGCTGGTTGAGTTGCGGGATGCTGGATTTGCTCCGGAATAAAATAAAAAAAAATTCACCATCAAATGATATTTTTTCTAATTTTTTTTTAACAATGTTTTTGCGGCTGGGTGCAAGAGATGGTTGTGGCATTTGCAATAACCTGTCACCCTGGTATTTACCTGCGAGAGTTACATGCGCTATTCATCATTGCTTACAATGGGATACTGTCACGGCTCATCACTGACGATGGAGTGAAAACACCCATTACTTTCCATAATGGTTTCTTTCATCTATCACCCAGCTTTTTGTTACAATTATCCGCAAACTCTTAAAACTTGTGAATATAGCGGAACTTTGGGTTTACCTGAGGTCATCAATCACTATTGAAAAGATCACATATGCTCCACTCTTCAGAGT
The DNA here is from genome assembly GCA_009830355.1 of Cherax destructor. Classification (NCBI taxonomy): domain Eukaryota; kingdom Metazoa; phylum Arthropoda; class Malacostraca; order Decapoda; family Parastacidae; genus Cherax; species Cherax destructor. The sequence continues at coordinate 19,437 of WNWK01024524.1, forward strand.
CAGATATTTTTTTCCCCGTACTGTTATTATTGTGTTTCTCTTCACCCAGCTGTTACGTTTTAACTTTGTAAATAATTTTCATTTCCTCCTTGAAGTAATCTTCAAATCTTCAGACTCGTGTTGCTCTTCGTTATTTTCGTACTATGCGCAATCTGTTAAAGGACGTTCTATTGTTTTTTCTTTTGCGTTCTGTCCATCTGTAATTCCCTCATGGTTGTCCTCGAAATTTTATCAATTATCATGTTGAGGGAACTTTCCGAATTCCATTTCTCCGGTGACGACTCCTATACTTTGCCTTTCCTAAATGACTGCTTTACAAATTTAAATAACACTATTCGTCCTTTGGATTTTGTCAAATATACATAGTAGCATTCTGATTAATATTTCTTTCTCCTCCCATGTTTACTGTATCTACTGTATTTTCTGCTCATCGTGCTCTTTCAGAAACGTTTACGATACTGGCCGTTTCATCAAGAATTCAATAACATAAGAGAAGTGTTTTGTAGAAATGACACTGACAACACTTCTCCGTCTCGTTAGTGACCATGGTTATTCCCAGACCTGGTCCTTTATCAGAAATATTCTTCCCTTAACAAGCATTCAGGTACGCTTAACTGTTCTATCTGCCCTCGTACACAAAACTTCTAACTTGAATCTGGTCCTCGTTTTGTTTCTGTTGATACTTCCATTTCCAAGTACCTTGTCGATTGCTCTAAACTTCATAACACTCATGACCTACCCTCACCACAGTCGTGTCCTCACGTCTTCACCTGACCTACCTCATGACCTACCCTCATCATAGTCGTGTCCTCACGTCTTCACCTGACCTATCTCCTGACCTTCACATCACTTCCTCACCTGACCTGTTTCCTGACTTATCACCTCATCATGTAATGCAACAATCAGCCCTTCGAGTCATACCTATGTTAAGGTGTAATGAATATTCATTTAGAAAAAGTATCTCTTACCTATATATACCATCTTGTTCTTAAATATATATATATATATATATATATAAATATATATATATATATATATATATATATATATATATATATATATATATATATTATATATATATATATATATATATAATTCATCATAATGAGGATAAATACAACTATAATGAAATAAACAGTGTATCATAAGCAAATTATCATTAATATTATTGTATAAAGGCTTCAGTTAACCGAAGAAATGTGTTAATATTTGAAGATTAACTCTTGTTGGTGTTTTCGGTAATAATGTTGCAACGTGTTTTCATTAGGAACGTTGCGTAGCTTGAAATAAAATGTATTAATTCATTACTCTGCATCTAGTTAATGTTCCAGAGCTAGAGTTTATTGTAACAATTAATATTAATAATAGATATTAAATGGGGTTGAGTCATTGTTATTTTTTTTAAATGTTGTTGTATAGTGTGATTCTACATAGTAGTATATTATTAATGTAAGCTAGGCTTGTATACCTTGTAGATGTACTTGTAGAAATAAGATATTATTATTAAAAATAATAGAGGAAACACGAGACGAAGCGTGGTAAACAACCACGATAAATGTACTCTACCTTTTTTTTGGGCATTATTTTAGCAGAATATGTATTCCGGAGTTGAAAGTTTTCACAGCAGTGTTCTGAATTTTCTTAATTTCCATCTCTACATCATTCGTTTTGATCTTCAGCTTCATTCCATTCTGCCCAGTCACTGTCCAGTCTCCTTTCACGACCCTAGGACGCATAACACGAGGATTACATGTCACTGATTCCAATCTAGATAGAGCAAAGTTTTAAACTTCTTCCTTTCACTGATAAGTATGTCTGCGGAGGTTTTAGAAATAGGTAGTAGGATGCTTGTTGTACCTTCTCCAAGCATGTACTCACAGTAGCGGCCTTCGTGCAACAGTACTCAGGCCAGGGCTCATCTGAAGGCCTCGATACATAATGTCAGTGATTTGTATAAAATCGTGTCATTACGATTTCGTGAGTCATGTTGGCGGCTTTGAAGGTACTTGAGCTAGAGTACGACACAGCCACGCTAGTGTGGGATTCTTCTGTAAAACTTGCATTTGTGGTCATAGTGGTGGCCCATGCTAACCTCCCTATGTCATGTAGAAATATACCTAAATAACAAAAAGGCACAATACCGTGACTGGAACAATACACAAAACCCGCACATAGAAGAGAGGAGCTTACGACGACGTTTCGGTCCGACTTGGACCATTTACAAAGTTACACTAACACACAGAACAGGTAGAAGGGGTATTTATATGCAGCAAACAGGGAGGGCACAAGAGAGTGGTGGAGTAATAGGGAAGTAATGGTGGTAGTGGAAGTAGTAGTAGTGGAGTCAGTCATATTCTTGGAAAGAGGAGCACTGCAATACAGCTGGCGGCCCGCATAGGGTAAGGACAAGAACACAGAGGGGCAAAAATGTTGAAAATAAAAAGGACAAATACAAGGAGAAATACAGAGGAGAAAGAAAGAGGAGAAGGGGAAGAGATAGAAGGGGAAGGAATAGGTTAAGTCACGGGTGTTCTGAAGTTTGGAGCATTTAACAATGTAATGGGAGAGAGCATCTACAGAGACAAAGCCAGGGCTAAGATTCATACAGGGAAATTGGTATAAGGGAGGATTCAACCAGAGGGACTGTGAAAGTTAGACGTAGGGTAGACAGTTTTGGCAGAAGACCAATCAATAGGATGACTGTGTCTACTCTTCAGTACTTTGGAGAAACTGGCCGATCTCTTCTGACAGACTTAAGTAGCACAAAATAGTGTTAGGCTTGACGACACCAATAACGCTCTTTTCTGTCATGTCAGAGATCACAGTCATCCTATTGACTGGTCTTCTGCTAAAATTGTCTACCCTACGTCTAACTTCACAGTCGCCGTCTGGTTGAATCCTCCTTATACGCAATTTTCCCTGTATGAATCTTAGCCCTGGCTTTGTCTCTGTAGATGCCTTCCTCTCCATAATTATGTCAGCTGACCTTTCTATCAAAGAACACAATAAGACAAAGATCACGACAGCCAGGAGGATGACGGGGTGGGTATTGAGAACTTTCAAAACAAGGGAAATAATGCCAATGGTGACACTCTTCAAATCGCTAGTGCTCCCTCATTTAGAATATTGCCTAGTGCTGACGGCCCTGTTCAAAGCAGGAGAAATATCAGAGCTGGAACAAATGCAGAGATCGTTTACGGCTCACACAAGCCAGTAAAGCACCTAAATTACCTGGAACGCCTTCAAATCTTGAACATGTACTCATTTTAGCTGAGAGAGAGAGAGATTCATGATAACATATACCTGGAAAGTACTGAGGGCCTGGTCCCAAATCTGCACACTGCCATAACAACATACTGGAGTGAGAGATATGGGAGGAACTGCAAATAAACCCAGTGAGAGCAGGGGTGCGGTGGGGACAATAAGGGAACACTGTATCAATTTTCATGGCCCCAGACTATTCAACATCTTACCAGAAGATATCAGAAACACTGCTGGAACAAGTGTAGAACTCTTCAAGAAAAATGGACACGTATCTTTACCAGGTGCCAGATCAACCAGGCTGTGATGGGTATGTGAAGCAGCGGGCCTCCAGCAGCAACAGTCTGGTTGACCAGGCAAGCCCCAGACGAGCTTGGTCCATGGCCGGGCTCCAAGAATAATGACTGGAAACTCATCAAAGGTTTTTCAGGAGGTACCTGTGGATTTGTCCAAGGTGACGCCGCGTACGACTGCTTCACCTCACCTGTCTGCAGTATATAAGCATCTTCTTCGGGTATATGCTGTGTTCTTATCAAGATTGATGGACTGATTACATGGACTTCAGGCTGAGGAACTGGTTACATCAGTCTCCTGAGTTTCACTATTCTTCTTTGTATTGACTGATGAAGTCACTGTGTGGCGAAACGTTTCCACAAAGATACCCATTTTGCACATGTCTAATTTATCATTTTAGAAATCAACTAAGCGGTTTTCAGCACCTGAGCATCAGGGTAGTAACCTCACTAGTCACACTATTACCAGCAACTTCCTTTTTTCCACAGTAGAACCTCAGCAAAGTGTAGTTACATATCTGGGAATTATCGGTTATTTAAGCCATCAGTTCTCACATTTGCTGCAACACCTTGTGATATGGAGGGTGTGTGTGCTAGACTATTGTTAATAGTACTGTATACTGATCTGCTGTTTATGGCCTTCCTGTGGAGAACAATATATATTATTCCATTGTGGAGAGTGTTGTGTACCTGCCTGGTGTGGAGGGCTGTGTACTATGGTATTCTGAATGATATTGTATGTACTAGTTTATCGTGGAAGATGTTCTATACTAACATTACAGTATTCACGCCACAGTGTTCACTCTTGAGTGTGATAGTCGTTGTACACTAGTCTGTTGTTACGGGTGTCGTACACTGGTCAGGTGTGGAGGGGTTGTACACTGGTCAGGTGTGGAGGGCGTTGTACACTGGTCAGGTGTGGAGGACGCTGTACAATTCCTTGGGGTGGAAGGTGTTGTACACTGCACTATTGTGGAGTGTGATGCACACTGGTCAGTTGTTATGGGTGTTATGTACTTCTTTGCGCTGGAGGGTTTTGTACACAGGTCTGTTGTGGAGGGTTTGTACACAGGTCTGTTGTGGAGGGTTTTGTACAAAGGTCTGTTGTGGAGGGTTTTGTACACAGGTCTGTTGTGGAGGGTTTTGTACACAGGTCTGTTGTGGAGGGTTTTGTACACACGTCTGTTGTGGAGGGTGCTATACACTTTTGTTGAGTACTGTACACTTGTGGTGTAGAGAATGCTGTACACTTGTGTGTTGTGGAGAATGCTGTACACTTGTGTGTTGGAGAATGCTGTACACTTGTGTGTTGTGGAGAATGCTGTACACTTGTGTGTTGTGGAGAATGCTGTACATTTGTGTTGTGGAGAATGCTGTACACTTGTGTGTTGTGGAGAATGCTGTACACTTGTGTGTTATGGAGAATGCTGTACACTTGTGTGTTGTGGAGAATGCTGTACACTTGCGTGTTGTGGAGAATGCTGTACACTTGTGTGTTGTGGAGAATGCTGTACACTTGTGTGTTGTGGAGAATGCTGTACACTTGTGTGTTGTGGAGAATGCTTTACACTTGTGTGTTGTGGAGAATGCTGTACACTTGTGTGTTGTGGAGAATGCTGTACACTTGTGTTGTGGAGAATGCTGTACACTTGTGTGTTGTGGAGAATGCTGTACACTTGTGTGTTGTGGAGAATGCTGTACACTTGTGTGTTGTAGAGAATGCTGTACACTTGTGTGTTGTGGAGAATGCTGTACACTTGTGTATTGTGGAGAATGCTGTACACTTGCGTGTTGTGGAGAATGCTGTACACTTGTGTGTTGTGGAGAATGCTGTACACTTGTGTGTTGTGGAGAATGCTGTACACTTGTGTGTTGTGGAGAATGCTGTACACTTGTGTGTTGTAGAGAATGCTGTACACTTGTGTGTTGTGGAGAATGCTGTACACTTGTGTGTTGTGGAGAATGCTGTACACTTGCATGTTGTGGAGAATGCTGTACACTTGTGTTGTGGAGAATGCTGTACACTTGTGTGTTGTGGAGAATGCTGTACACTTGTGTGTTGTGGAGAATGCTGTACACTTGTTTGTTTGAGAATGCTGTACACTTGTGTGTTGTGGAGAATGCTGTACACTTGTGTATTGTGGAGAATGCTGTACACTTGCGTGTTGTGGATAATGCTGTACACTTGTGTGTTGTGGAGAATGCTGTACACTTGTGTGTTGTAGAGAATGCTGTACACTTGTGTGTTGTAGAGAATGCTGTACACTTGTGTTGTGGAGAATGCTGTACACTTGTGTGTTGTGGAGAATGCTGTACACTTGTGTGTTGTGGAGAATGCTGTACACTTGTGTGTTGTAGAGAATGCTGTACACTTGTGTGTTGTGGAGAATGCTGTACACTTGTGTATTGTGGAGAATGTCTGTACACTTGCGTGTTGTGGAGAATGCTGTACACTTGTGTGTTGTGGAGAATGCTGTACACTTGTGTGTTGTGGAGAATGCTGTACACTTGTGTGTTGTGGAGAATGCTGACACTTGTGTGTTGTAGAGAATGCTGTACACTTGTGTGTTGTGGAGAATGCTGTACACTTGTGTGTTGTGGAGAATGCTGTACACTTGCGTGTTGTGGAGAATGCTGTACACTTGTGTTGTGGAGAATGCTGTACACTTGTGTGTTGTGAGAATGCTGTACACTTGTGTGTTGTGGAGAATGCTGTACACTTGTGTGTTGTAGAGAATGCTGTACACTTGTGTGTTGTGGAGAATGCTGTACACTTGCGTGTGTGGAGAATGCTGTACACTTGTGTGTTGTGGAGAATGCTGTACAATTGTGTGTTGTGGAGAATGCTGTACACTTGTGTGTTGTGAGAATGCTGTACACTTGTGTGTTGTAGAGAATGCTGTACACTTGTGTGTTGTGGAGAATGCTGTACACTTGTGTGTTGTGGAGAATGCTGTACACTTGTGTGTTGTGGAGAATGCTGTACACTTGTGTGTTGTGGAGAATGCTGTACACTTGTGTGTTGTGAGAATGCTGTACCTTGCGTGTTGTGGAAAATTTCCCCCGACACTTGTGTGTTGTGGAGAATGCTGTACACTTGTGTGTTTGGAAATGCTGAAATTTGTGTTGTGGAGAATGCTGTACACTTGTGTGTTGTAGAGAATGCTGTACACTTGTGTGTTGTGGAGAATGCTGTACATTGTGTATTGTGGAGAAATGCTGTACACTTGCGTGTTGTGGAGAATGCTGTACACTTGTGTTTGTGGAGAATGCTGTACACTTGTGTGTTGTGGAGAATGCTGTAAAATTGTGTTTGTGGAGAATGCTGTACACTTGTGTTTGTGGAGAATGCTGTACACTTGTGTGTTGTGGAGAATGCTGTACATTTGTGTTGTGGAAAATTTTTTGTCCCTTGTTTTTTGGGAAATTTTTGTACACTTGTGTTTGTGGAGAATGCTGTATTTTTTGTGTTTGTGGAGAATGCTGTACATTTGTGTTGTGGAGAATGCTGTACACTTGTGTGTTGTAAAATGCTGTACACTTGGTGTTGTGGAGAATGCTGTCCCTTGTTTTGTGGATTGTTGTACAATGATTTTTTGTGGAGGAAAAATTTAATATTCCTTCGTTCCATTATAATTATAAAAACAGTCAAGTTCCGAGATACACACACAAAAAAAAATTATATATATATATATATATATATATATATATATATATATATATATATATATATATATATTTTTGTCGTGGATTAGGTAAAACTTGCGATTTTGGCTTAAATAGAAACCTCATCCCATATAAAGACAAGTGAAAATTTTTTATCAATAATTTCGCCAAAATCATTCTGAACATAACAAAAAAAATATATTTCATTGTGTTTGTTTATTATTAAATTAATGTTAACGATCAAAATATTTTGGGTGGGTTGGGGAAAAAATTTTAAATTGGGGCTTTTATAATAAGGTTAGGTGGGTTTTCAGTTTCTTTGGTACAAAATTATAAATTCTTACATTAACATAAATAAAAAAAAATATATCTTTAAACGTATAAGAGAAAATTTTAGAAAGGACTTAATTTTAGATGAGTTCTTGCTAATTGACCAGTTTTACCTAATCGGCACGAAAAAAAATATATATATATATATATATATATATATATATATATATATATATATATATATATATATTAAATAAAAAATGCTGACTAGGACAACCCCCAAACTTTTTTTTTTTAAATCTTAATGCTCTCCCTTTTTTTTAGGTTTAATGTTTATTGTTACTAACCATTAATTATCCTCTAAATGTTTACAAGATAATGGAGTAAAGTTAACTCTGAGTGTATCTGGTTAGAATGTTGCTCTTGTACATATCTGTTATTTTTTTCCCCTTTCACTTGCATTTTAAATTTTATATTCGGGTCCCCCTGATCTTGTCATTTCACCTTAATGTTGGATATCGACAGCAACAAAAAACACAGCTTCGAATCATTTTTTTCGAATGGCGGCAAAACATCGTAAAAACTGTCTGGGGGGAGGACAAACATTGAATTGATTTTCAAAGTTTTTTTACCGGGCAAGGATAAAATAACATGTTCAGTGGTAAAAAAACTATATCATCGACCCCGGGATAAAGATTTAAAAATTTTGGGGTTTAAAAATGAGGTTTTAAAAAACCAAAATTTTGCCAGACAATTCAGGGGCAAAAAAACAGCAAATTTGAAAAGGGGCACAGACAAGGCCAAAAGTTGGTGTGGAATACTTCGTTCCATTTTCAATGATGGGATGCTATACGTGGATTTTCCCCGTGCCGGGTAAACATATTAAGATAACCTATTTTAAAAAAAAAATATCCGCTTTAACATTTGAAAAATTTATGATCAACTAAACCAGTGAAATTATCGGTACTGTGCGATCACAAGAGCACTTTGTCAAATAGAAAACGTGAAATTTTAAGGCTTTTATTAGAAAGAAAGGAGATTGTTTGAACTAAAATAAGCGTCTATAGATAGTCTCGGGGGGGAAAAAACAAAACCCGGGGTACACAAAAGACAGTGATTTAACTCCCCAAAACAATTTCGAGATTGCAAAAAACATACCACAAACCCGCCCGGGCAGAGAAATGGGAAACCCAGACCGACGATCGGGGTTTTATGAATCAAGACCGCGGGTTCGCCCCCCCCCCCCGTGGCATAAATTTTTTTTCCCCGTGATTTGTTTTCACGCGGGGGAAGGGGGAAAAAAAAATTAAAATCTTACATTTGTGGTTTAGTTCCGTCTCGACAATTAAGAAGTCATGACTTTTGGGGAAAGATGAATTAGACATTTGAACATTTTGGGTTTTCCACTGTGGAAACGCCCCCCAAAATGGCTTCCTCGATCCCAAAACCCCCGAATGATGGTGGAAGATCCACATTTGTTGCTTCAGTTACTGCTATAGTTTGCCAGACATGTTTTTCCTTCATTATGTTTTCCCCCAAAGGGGAGACCTAAAAGTGGTTACTAGATGTTTCCCCTTTTCTCCGTATTTTTTTTTTTTTTTTTCATTTCGCATATGATTTGGGATTAGGTTCCATCCGATTGGCTTCAAATTTCCAACGATGGCGTACGGTAACTAGGGGGGAAAAATTTTTGGGAAAAATTGGCTGCTTGGGCGCCCCCCCTTTCCAGAGTTAGAGCCCACTCTTTGCAGCCTGGAATGGCACCGATAAGTTAGAAAACTTTGTGGTATAGCTTCAAATGTTTATTTAAAAAAAAGGTTTATGGAAACTTTTTCTTTACCCGCCTCCTTGGGGCTGTTTTAACCCCCGGGTAATTATTACAGACACCCTTTAGATTAGTCAACCCAGACCCCACAAGTGGCTTTTTTGGACACATTTTTACGAACTGATCTTTCAAAAAAATTCCTAACTACATACACGAATAAAGGACTAATCCCCCCGGGGGGAGAAAGCCACCAAAAAACCATCCGGGCTCTATCCAAGTAACGGGCTCCCCCGGTACCTCTCTTCAGGAAAACCACGTGAAGTGAAGGACTTAATTTCGCAAGTACCAAAAGGTATTAGCGTCCCTGCCTGCACCTTTTGGGTCCCCCGATTTCAAACGGGGTAATTCCCCGCAATATCTATGCAGTAAGTAACACTAGTTTTTAGACTAATACTTAAGAGGAGACGCCCGAAGTACAGGTCTTCGGGCGTCCGTCTGCTGAAGAACCCCCCCGATCACCCCCACTCAGGTTCCCCCGAATGTTGGTCAACTAATATATCTTTCTGCGGGGAGGCCTGGATGGAGACGGGAAAGGGCCCCCGGACTTTGGGAAGCCCCTATGACTGTGTTCCACAGGCCAAGTGTTGAAGACACTCACCCCCGCCGTCTTCAAGCATGGGGGGTTTCCAGCTCACCTTATCTAATAAAACTTAATATTCGCCTATAATTTAAAGGGCTAAGGCTACATTAATAATATCTAAGGGTTTTCTCACTTTCTAATATTAGTTATTAACTTTTATAAAAACCCACCTAAACCTTTTTTTGAAGGGTAGAAAACACCCCTGCCCCCCGCCCAAATAGGATGTGTGTGTGTGTGTGTGTGTGTGTGTGTGTGTGTGTGTGTGTGTGTGTGTGTGTGTGTGTGTGTGGTGTTGGT
>WNWK01024525.1:0-7500 GCA_009830355.1 Cherax destructor
TTACTATTGCTAGACATTGTTACTATTGCTAGACATTGTTACTGCTGCTAGACATTGTTACTATTGCTAGACATTGTTACTATTGCTAGACATTGTTACTGCTGCTAGACATTGTTACTATTGCTAGACATTGTTACTGTTGCTAGACATTGTTACTGCTGCTAGACATTGTTACTGCTGCTAGACATTGTTACTATTGCTAGACATTGTTACTGCTGCTAGACATTGTTACTGCTGCTAGACATTGTTACTGCTGCTAGACATTGTTACTGCTGCTAGACATTGTTACTGCTGCTAGACATTGTTACTATTGCTAGACATTGTTACTGCTGCTAGACATTGTTACTGCTGCTAGACATTGTTACTGCTGCTAGACATTGTTACTGCTGCTAGACATTGTTACTGCTGCTAGACATTGTTACTGCTGCTAGACATTGTTACTGCTGCTAGACATTGTTACTGCTGCTAGACATTGTTACTGCTGCTAGTCATTGTTACTGCTGCTAGTCATTGTTACTGCTGCTAGACATTGTTACTAGTACAAGACCTTGCAACTGGTGCTAGACATTGTTACTAGTACAAGACCTTGCAACTGGTGCTAGACATTGTTACTGCTGCAAGACGTTTGAGTCTTTTAGCTCTGTCTCTCCGATATACGCTTTTTAATTCAATTAAAATCCCCCACTCCTCTTAGCTTTATTTTACTTAGTTCTGAAACATGCTGATTCTTTCATAACCTTAACAACCCATCTCTGTCCCTGTAGTAATTGATGCTGAGAAACCACATTTAATTCTTTGCTGCCGGAGTTTTAGTCACCTACGATACTCTTTTCAAATTCAATTCAATTCATATTCAAATCTTTATTTCATGTAATACAAGGTGGGGGGTACTTATAGTTATACATTAAAGTTGATATTACAAGATGGCCAATAATATGCCTAGGTATGCCTAGGCTTTTCAGGCAGTCTTATGATAGGTCTTACTCAATAGCTATACAATGGATATACAGATTGTAAGGTTAGGTTTACAAAATTTAGGTACTGGAATTTAAACATTGAGAATTTACCAATTAGTATAAAAAGTTAGCAATTAGTTTATATATTAATGATAAAGGTGATATATTGGCATAATATAGATTCTATATTGGAGTATCTTAGGCAAACTTATGACTAGCTTAAGTATTATGGAGCAATAGTTGTATTAGAATTTTGGTTGGAACTGTGCAAATTAAGGGGAATCACAGATATCAATAAGTGTATTTTGCTGTGGTTAGTAATGTGCAAATTAAGGAGAATCACAGATATCAATAGTGTATTTTGCTGTGGATATGTGCAAGATAAAGTAGTTTTCGTATGGTTAACTACCGGTTGGGTGCGTAAGTGAGATAAGATGTTTTTTAACGGTGCTTTTGAAAATGGAGGTTGTGTCTGCAGTTCTAGAGTTTTCAGGCAGGGAGTTCCAGATTTTAGGCCCTTTTATGCGCATTGAATTTTTGTATAGATTTAGTCGGACACGGGGAATGTCAAAGAGATGTTTATGTCTGGTATTATGTCTATGGGTCCTGTCACAACTGTCAAGAAAGTGTTTTAGCTCAGGGTTAAAGTTGGAATTAATGGTTCTATAAATGTAGATAGCAGAGTAGTAAGTATGGATGTTCTGAACAGTGAGTAGGTTTAGGTCTTTGAAGAGTGGGGGGGTGTGCTGCCTAGCGTTGGATTGTGTGATAATTCTTACTGCAGCTTTTTGTTGGGTATTATTGGCTTTAGGTGGGTAATTGTGTTGATCCCCATGCACAAATGGCATATGTGAGGTAGGGATAGATGAGTGAGTAGTATAGTGTGAGTAGGGCTGATTGTGGTACATAATACCGTATCTTAGAGAGGATCCCCACAGTTTTGGACACTTTCCTTGTTATGTGTTGGATATGGGTGCTGAATTTCAGGCTGCTGTCAAGGTGAAGGCCCAGGAACTTGCCCTCGTTATGTCTAGCAATAGGTGTAGAGTTGATCTTAATGTTTAATTGTGGATCATCTGTTCTGTTGCCAAACATAATATAGAAAGTCTTATCAGTGTTGAGTGTAAGTTTATTGGCAGTCATCCATGTTGCTATTTTTATTAATTCGTCGTTAACAATGGTATTAAGCGTGGCAAGGTTTGTGGGAGATGACATAAGTTGTATCGTCAGCAAAGAGTATTGGTTTCAAGTGTTGTGATACATTGGGAAGATCATTGATGTATAAGAGGAAGAGCAGGGGACCAAGGACACTTCCCTGCGGTACGCCGGTGTCTAGTGGTAGTGTCGTGGAGGATGTGTCTTTAATAGTGACATACTGGTACCTATTAGTGAGGTAGGATTTGAGGTATGCTAGTGCATGACCTCTTATTCCATAGTGGTCAAGTTTGTGGAGTAGGATGCCGTGGTTTACTGTGTCAAAAGCTTTCCTTAAGTCAATAAAAAGTCCTAGTGGATATTCCTTATTTTCAAGTGCTGTGTAAAGCAGGTCTATCATTTTTACTATTGCATCATTAGTGCTTTTATTTTTCCTGAAGCCAAATTGGCAGGGGTTGAGTATGCTTTGTGTAGTTATAAACGAGTATAATCTCTTGTGCACAAGTTTCTCGAATATTTTGGATAGCAATGGTAGATTTGATATAGGCCTGTAGTTATTTACGTCTGTAGGGTCACCACCTTTGTGTATTGGTGTAACCCTTGCTGTTTTGAGTAGTGTTGGGAAGGTGCTAGATTCTAATGATTCTAACGATGGAAGAATTCTAACCTTCGGCATGAGACTAAAAAGAATGACTCCAAAGTCAAGAACTGTTAAGAAATTCATAAGACAACCCAGATGAGTGTGTACTCTTACGTGTGCATGTTAAATATTCAATTGTGTGTAGCGCATGTTGAATGTAAGTTGTAGTTGCAAGATTTATCTGTTATCTTACGTCTTTATGATAGAATAGAAAAAAAGCAATCATGTTAGTTACTGTACAACAATTTACAGGTTTCCCTTTCACATTCCTTATGACAGGACAGTAGTACCTCCCTGGGTGGTTGTCGTCTACTATGACAGGACAGTAGTACCTCCCTGGGTGGTTGTCGTCTACTATGACAGGACAGTAGTACCTCCCTGGGTGGTTGTCGTCTACTATGACAGGACAGTAGTACCTCCCTGGGTGGTTGTCGTCTACTATGACAGGACAGTAGTACCTCCCTGGGTGGTTGTCGTCTACTATGACAGGACAGTAGTACCTCCCTGGGTGGTTGTCGTCTACTATGACAGGACAGTAGTACCTCCCTGGGTGGTTGTCGTCTACTATGACAGGACAGTAGTACCTCCTGGGTGGTTGTCGTCTACTATGACAGGACAGTAGTACCTCCTGGGTGGTTGTCGTCTACTATGACAGGACAGTAGTACCTCCCTGGGTTGTCGTCGTCTACTATGACAGGACAGTAGCACCTCCCTGGGTTGTCGTCGTCTACTATGACAGGACAGTAGCACCTCCATGGGTGGTTGTCGTCTACTATGACAGGACAGTAGCACCTCCCTGGGTGGTTGTCGTCTACAAGCCTATGAACTATTACCCCCACGGTCGCATTTTTCAAAGTGATCTACGATGGTTGATACTCATGATCTTGCTGCTCTAAATCCAAGTTGACCTGGGTTCTCTAACTCACGCTTCTTCCCTCATAAAATCAACACGTTGGCGCCTCTGTAATCTGTTAAAGACTTTAATGATGCCTGATGTTGTAGGAGCCTCATGGCAGGAACCTCCTTGATAGGTGCCCCGTGTATCAGCAGGTCACACCATGGAGGAACCCTGCAGCAGGCCTGCTGGCCTACGTTAGGCAGGTTTTTAAATTCAACGTTTCTCGGCCAGAAATTTGTCCGGTCTGTTTTTAGCCTAGATGAAGTAATAGCTGAAGCACTCCTCACCTGGACCGTGGCTTGGTAGCCAACGCTCTCGCTTCACGTGCTGAGTTCCGTGGTTCGATCCCCAGCAAGGGTGGAAACATTGGGCGTGTTTCCTGACACCTGTTGTAGGTACCTGGGTGTTAGTCGACTGGTGTGAGTCGCATCCTGGGGGACAAGATTGAGGACACCAATGGAAATAAGACAGACAGTCCTCGATGTCACACTGACTTTCTTAAGTGATCCTGGGTAGCTAACCCTCCGGAGTTAAAAATCCAAACAAGAACTTATCACCTGACTCTTCATCACTACGTTCACTATATAGTTTCATCTTCTCTCCCCAGATGGCTCTGTATGTTACTTTATAATTGGTTCAAGAAGACACCTGAGTAAACACACGGACATTGTTTATTAGACAACGTCTTGGTCCTGGGACCTTGATCACTTCTAACTTTCTAAATATTTCTAGTGTTTGCTAGTGTCTTCTTAAACCAGTTTGTCGCTATCAGTTACCAAGGTTTATACCGTTACTTAATAATGCCATTGAGTGGGCGAAACGTTGCCAACAAAGTATCTAATTGGAAATAAATGGTATAAAATACCGACACAATGGAAAAATAAACACATAAGCAGTATAATGTGATCCTTTATTGACAACGTTTCGCCCACGCAGTGGACTTTATCGAGTCACAGACAGAACTACCTGGAAAATGAGCAACATGGAGATATATATAGGGTACAGTCAGGTGGAGAATCCTGGGTCAGGTGGAGAAAGCTGCATGTGACAGTCTTAAAAAATAGTGTGATAGTTAAAAACATAGTGTGACTTAAAGGACCTGCAGTGTACCATTCTTGAGTTCTAGGTGGGATAGCGTTGAAGAAGTTTCTTGGCAATAGGTTCAGCTATGTTGTAGAAGCCGTTGTTCTGGTTGAAGTTGTTGGATATACAGATGAGTGATGATTCTAGGATTCTTCGGTATTGCGTGTTGTCTTCTCTGGCGATGAGTCTTGCGTTTCTGTAGTTGATTAAATGGTTGTGTAAATTTCGGTGTTGAACACAGGCATTTCTTGAGTCGTCAGATCTGCCTGCGTACTGGTGTTCTGAAATGCGTGTTTGTAGGTCTCTGGATGTTTCGCCAACGTATAATTTGCTGCAGCCATTACAAGGGATTGTGTATATCCCTGCCGTGGATTGAAGCTTTTCCTGTCTGTTACTGGTAATGTCCTTGATGGTGGTGGATGTGGAGGTGGATACTCGGAATGAGGTCTTAGAAAAAATGTTGGAAACTTGTTTGGAAATGGAGTTGGTGGGAAGGACTATGTATCTCTTCTCAGCAGTGTCTTCTCTGGGTGTGTTGAAGATGTTTAATGCCCGTCGTCTGCAGTCTCTAATGAAGTGACGAGGATAGTGAAGTTTGGAAAAAACTTGTTCAATGAGGGAGCATTCTTCCTCAAGGAACTCATTGCTGCAGATTCTGAGTGCGCGCAGGAAAAAGCCTATAATTACACCACGTTTAATTTTGGTGTCGTGGTGAGAGTAGAAGTGGAGAAGATCGTGTTGATTGGTAGGTTTTCGATAGACTTTAAAACGAAGTTCATGGTCAGCTTTGCAGAGAAGAACATCAAGGAAAGGAAGAGTGTTGTCGACTTCTTCTTCTAGTGTAAACTGGATTGATGGCTCAACCTGGTTGAGTTCGTGTTGGAGAGCTTGAACGTTGAAGCGTCTGGGAGTTATGATGAGAATGTCGTCAACATAACGAAGCCAGGTGACAGAAGAGGGAATAATAGTGGAAAATCGCTCGGCTTCCAAATGTTCCATATATAGGTTCGCAAGGACGGCACTAAGTGGCGATCCCATGGGTAGTCCAAAAGTTTGCTGAAAGAGTTGGTTTTCGAAAGAGAAACATGTAAAGCCCACACATAGTTCAACAAGGTCCATGAAATCGCTGGCTGGAAGAGGAAGATCAAGCGAGTCGTCAATTTTCCTGCGCAAGAGATCGATAGCTTGTGTAGTAGGTACTTTGGTGAATAGGGATGTTACATCAAGGCTGGAGAGTTTCTTGTTTCTGATGTTGATGGTAAATTAGACACATATGCAACACTTGGGTATCTTTATTGAGGAAACGTTTCGCCACACAGTGGCTTCATCAGTCCATACAAAGGAGAATCGTGAAGAACAGGAGGAGTGTGAGGTTGTCAGGCCCTCAATCTTGAGACGATGTTGTCAGTCCATCAATCTTGAATAGAATAACAGCATATGAGCAGAGGGAGTTTATATACTGTAGACAGGAGAGGTGCAGCAGTTGTAGGAGGTGTCACATTTGTTCAATGTGGAAGTAGGTCGTGCCCAAGGAATAGGCAAGCGAAGAAATCCCTGTATTAAGATACCAAGATGTTGCAGTGTCAGACAGGATGTGAATGAATGGTTCAGAGAACCGACGAGTTGGTAAATTAGACACATATGCACCACTTGGGTATCTTTATTGAGGAAACGTTTCGCCACACAGTGGCACGACCTACTTCCACATTGAACAAATGTGACACCTCCTACAACTGCTGCACCTCTCCTGTCTACAGTATATAAACTCCCTCTGCTCATATGCTGTTATTCTATTCAAGATTGATGGACTGACAACATCGTCTCCAAGATTGAGGCCTGACAACCTCACATCCTCCTGTTCTTCACGATTCTCCTTTGTATGGACTGATGAAGCCACTGTGTGGCGAAACGTTTCCTCAATAAAGATACCCAAGTGTTGCATATGTGTCTAATTTACCAACTCGTCGGTTCTCTGAACCATTCATTCTGATGTTGATGTTGCGAATGCGATTGAGAAGGTCACCAGAGTGTTTGAGATGTGCTGGACTGATGGTGCCCAAAAGTTTGGAGAGGTGTTTAGCGAGAATTCCTGAGATTTGGTGGGGAGCACTGCCTATTCCCGAGGATATGGGCCTCAATGGGATACCTGGTTTGTGAGTTTGCTTATGTGTTTATTTTTCCATTGTGTCGGTATTTTATACCATTTATTTCCACCTAGAACTCAAGAATGGTACACTGCAGGTCCTTTAAGTCACACAATGTTTTTAACTATCACACTACTTTTAAGATTGTCACATGCAGCTTTCTCCACCTGACCCAGCATTCTCCACCTGACTGATACCCTATATATATCTCCATGTTGCTCACTTTCCAGGTAGATCTGTCTGTGACTCGATAAAGTCCACTGCGTGGGCGAAACGTTGTCAATAAAGGATCACATTATACTGCTTATGTGTTTATTTTTCCAAAGTATCTAATTATTCTGCATTTGTCTCTTTTTTCATCGCAAGTTTTTTATATAAGAAAGTGGTATTTTTTCCGCTCTAACACATAATAATCTCTCTTTTGAAAAGTCTTTAAATTTTTAGTGCTGATGTGTCTTACTTGACGAGTCATTATAGTTTGAGAATTTACGGATGCAAAACTTCCATTTTCTAACAATTGAAAAATTATGAAATACTTGTTCCTATGTGATAACTTGAGAAATCCACTTCCGATCGGCTTCAAACTTTGAGTCGTGATGTAGTTTGCTTAAACGAAGGTTTATA
>WNWK01024525.1:12500-15000 GCA_009830355.1 Cherax destructor
AGGAGCTTTATCAAACGGTGCAGAGGTGCAGAGCACCTCACTCACTACATATGTATTGTATACATGTATTGTTTGTAACGGTTTGACAAAGCTCCTGGAGAGCGAAATTTTGCCACAATAAAATGTCACATTAGTTGCACTTGTTTCCTTTTACTTAACATGTTAAAAATCACCTGATTGCTGGTGATTTCAACATAAAGCTCTGCTAAATATATAACCACCATGTGTCGAGTTTCCTGGACAGTTATTTATTCCTGCCTCCTGAAGCTCACTCACTAATATCACAAAAATCACTGAAACATCTGTTCCTGTCCTCGATCATAACTGGTCCATCACAACAGCTCCCCAGAGTACAGGTGTCAAGGACACCATAGACCAATACCCTACTATCTTAATAACGACTATTACAAAGAGATCACTCGAAATCAAACAAATTACTTTTAAATTTGTATTGATAAAGCCACTGGAGGGCGAAACGTCTGCAATAAAGATACCCAGATGTTGCACACGTGTCTTAATTTTCGCCTTGACAATACTATATACCATTCATGTACAATGATACTTCAGTCAACAAATTCACTGATGCCATTAAATACACTAAAAGGTAGAGAGACCTGAATATCAACCAGGATATAAATTACGTAGTATAAAACTTTCTTAATATTACTGAACATCTCTACGATATATACTGTACACAAAAACTGAAACAATAAAAAAAACGCAAAATAAACAATGGTCACATAAAAAACCTTGCTCAGGTTATTCGAGATGAAATATGATAATCAGAAAATGTATAGCCTAGGCCTCTTTTCCAAGGAAATAGAGACACTGCAACCCCTTACAAAAAAAAAAAAAAAAAAAAACTACTATTCCGCTAGGTTTAATAATTCCGAAGGAGATATGAGACAAACTTGGAGAACATTCTCCCAAATAAAAATCTCAGAGAAACAAAGAAATAACCGACTAAGTCTTAAGCAAACGAAGCCACCTCCTCGACTATTAATAGTGTAAACAAACTTAATAACTTCTTTGCTACAGCAGGAGCTAATCTTGCACAGAATATTGCTGAGGTTCAAGCCAACATCAGTAGCTTTCTGACAGGCAATTACCTTCATTCTTTCTGCCTGGCTCCTACCTCCCCTGCAGAAATAGATTCAGCAGTAAAATCACTTAAAAATACTGGTAGTAGTGCTAATGAGATACCCATAATAATCTACAAAAAAAGCTGCACAAGTATTATCTCCAGCTATAGCACAGCCTTTCAATAAATCGCTTGAGGACAACAACATGTAACAACATGTAACCATAAATGCACCTCGTTCAGTACCTTACCATAAAGCTTCAGCTGAAGAGGATCCCAGAAGGGGATCGAAATATACAGACCAATTAATCTTATTTGTTTCTGTCTCCATTGAAAAGTCTTCATTACACTTTAGTTATCCATATTCTATATATCATTTGAAAACATACTACGTCCACAACCATCCACTAGAATCAATGATTCTCAAATAGTACAAAAAGAGAGAGAAAATTCCTAGGTATAATAGATAACGAACCAAAATTTAATGATCATATGCAACACATATCAACAAGTCTCTAAGACGGTGGGGAAAATCTCCAAAATACACTATTATGTTCCACAACCTGCACTCCAAACACTGCGTGTCCCTCATCTCCCCGTACCTGACGTAGGGAGGCTGTGCCTGGAGGTCCACCTCGGCGACTCACCCCAGACATTCATAACTCAACAAAAGGCAGTTCTCAGAACAATTACAAACTCCACCAAGGGACACACGTTATTCATATCTGTAAACCTACTAAATATAAATGCAATTCATACATATTACTCTTCAATTCACATAATCACGTTGTTACACTGTAACGCTGACACTGAACTCAAGAGATTCCTAGAGAACTGTGAGGGAACACACAAGCGTCACACCAGAAACAAAGATCAACGTGATATCCCTCGTCTTCCACTGATCATCTACAGAAATTCTATACAAATTAAATGAGCAAAATGTGGAATAACTTGAGAGAGGAGTCGAAGGATTGCAACAATCTTACTCAACTTAAAACTAAACTAAAACAATCAGTGTCTAACTACTGAAGTTAAATCACTTACCTCATCTCTCTTTCTAAATACCTTTCACTGTTTGTACTGACTTTCCCATACCATCATTACTGCTTCACTATTCTCTACTCAACTTCGTTACTTAAATTAATAATAATAATAATCTCCAGTTTTTTTTTTTTTGTATTAAAAGTTAAATGCAAATATAATTTTTTTAATGTTAAAAAAAAAATTAAATGTATCTTATTTGTTTGGACTTTAAGTCATGTTTTTTCTGGTCATAAAGTGAGATATCTTTATTAGAATTAATGTCTCTAATATCTTCCAATGCACATATGTGCGATGTTTATTATGTTCTGTTATGTACTATTGTGTTCTATTATGTTCAATTGTGTTCTACTATGTTCTATTGTGTTCTATTATGTT
>WNWK01024525.1:20000-29627 GCA_009830355.1 Cherax destructor
TGCCTTGGCATGATGAGAGTAACAGAGCGATGGTTGACACACTGGCTGAAGTGGCCAGAAGGAGCTCATGCGAGTAGGGCAAAGCTGCTGATTGTGAGTGACTTCAATCATAAGGAAATTGACTGGAAGAACCTGGAGCCACATGCAGGCCCAGAAACGTGGATGGCTAAGATGATGGAGGTGGTACTGGAAAACCTTATGTACCAACACGTAAGGGACACTACCAGAGAGAGAGAGGAGAGCATGAACTAGCAAGACTGGACCTAGTATTCACCTTGGGTAGTGCAGATATTGTGGACATCACATATGAAAGACCTCTAAGGGCCAGTGACCACGTGGTTCTGAGCTTCGAATACATAGAGTTTCAAATAGAGAGGGAAGCAAGAAGAGAAGGATGAATGAAGCCAAACTACAAGAGAGGGGACTACACAGGCATGACGAATTTCCTGCACGGGGTTCAGTGGGACAGAGAATAGGCAGGGAAGTCACTAAATGAGATAATGGAATATGTGACAACAATATGCAAGGAAGCTGAGGAGAGATTTGTACCCAAGGGTAACAGAAATAACGAGAAAGTCAGGATGAGCCCTTGGTTCACCCAAAGGTGTAGAGAAGCAAAAACCAAGTGTGCTAGAGAATAGAAGAAGTACAGAAGGCAAAGGGCCCGGGAGAATAAGAAGAGCAGTAGTAGAGCCAGAAATGAATATGCACAGATAAGAAGGGAGGCCCAACGACATTACGAAAATGGCAAAGCAGCGAAAGCCAAATCTGACCCGAAGCTGTTGTACAGCCACATCTGGAGGAAAACAGTCAAGGACCAGGTAATCAGACTGATGAAGGAAGGAGGGTAGATCACAAGAAATGACCGTGAAGTATGTGAGAAGCTCATCGTGAAATTCAAAGAAGTATTCACTGAGGAGACAGAAGGGACTCCAGAAAGACGGAGAGGTGGGGTACACCATCAGGTGTTGGACACAATACATACAACCGAAGAAGTGAAGAGGCTGCTAAGTGAGCTAGATACCTCAAAGGCGATGGGGCCGGATAACATCTCTCCATGGGTCCTGAGAGAGGGAGCAGAGGCGCTATGTGTACCACTAACAACATTCTTCAACACATCTATTGAAACAGGTAAGGAAGACAGCAAATGTAGTCCCAATTTTTAAAAAAAGAGACAGACACGAAGCATTAAACTACAGACCAGTGTCACTGACATGTACAGTATGCAAAGTCATGGAGAAGGTCATCAGAAGAGTGGTGGACCACCTAGAAACGAATGAGCTTATCAATGACAACCAGCACGGTTTCAGGGACGGGAAATCCTGTGTCACAAACCTACTGGAGTTCTATGACAGGGTAACAACAGTAAGACAAGAAAGAGAGGGGTGGGTATATTGCGTTTTCTTGGACTGTAAGAAGGCGTTTGACACAGTTCCACACAAGAGATTAGTGCAAAAGCTGGAGGATCAGGCAGGGATGACAGGGAAGGCACTACAATGGATCAGGGAATAACTGTCAGGAAGACATCAGCGAGTCATGGTACGTGGCGAGGTGTCAGAGTGGGCGCCTCTAACGATCGGGGTGCCACAGGGATCAGTCCTACGACCGGTGCTGTTCCTGGTATTTGTGAACGACATGACGGAAGGAATAGACTCCGAAGTGTCCTGTTTGCAGATGATGTGAAGTTGATAAGAAGAATTTTGTCGAACGAGGACCAGGCAGAACTACAAAGGGATCTGGTAAGGCTGCAAGCCTGGTCCAGAAACTGTCTCCTGGACTTCAACACCACCATGTGCAAAGTCATGAAGATTGGGAAGGGCAAAGAAGACCGCAGATAGAGTACAGTCTAAGGGGCCAAAGACTACAAACTTCACTCAAGGAAAAGGATCTTGGGGTGAGTATAACACCGGGCACATCTCCTGAGGCGCACATCAACCAAATAACTGCTGCAGCATACGGGCGCCTAGCAAACCTAAGAACAGCATTCCGACATCTTAACAGAGAATCGTTCAGGACCCTGTACACTGTGTAAGTTAGACCCATATTGGAGTATGCAGCACCAGTTTGGAACCCACACCTAGCCAAGCACCTAAGGAAACTAGAGAAAGTACAGAGGTTTGCAACAAGACAAGTCCCGGAGCTAAGGGGTATGTCCTACGAGGAGAGGTTAGGGAAAATCGACCTGACGACACTGGAGGACAGGAGAGATAGGGAAGATATGATAACAACACATAAAATACTAAGAGGAATGGACAAGGTGGACAGAGACAGGAGGTTTCAGAGATGGGACACAGGAACAAGGGATCACAGTTGGAAGTTGAAGACTCAGATGAATTACAGGGATGTTAGGAAGTATTTCTTCCGTCGCAGAGTTGTCAGGAAGTGGAATAGTTTGGGAAGTGATGTAGTGGAGGCAGGATCCATTCATAGCTTTAAGAAGAGGTATGATAGAGCTCTTGGAGCGGGAAGAGTGACCAAGTATTGGCCAGTGAAGAGACGGGGCCATGAGCTGTGACACGGCCCCTGCACCCACAATTAGGTGAGTACACACACACAACACACACACACACACACACACACACACACACATACACACACAACATTTACGCCAGATATCACACAAGTGAGACATTTGAGTGAAACAGAGCAAGTGTGTATTACTCTTGAACACGTTACCTTCATGTATTTCTTTCTCTTACAGATGTAATAAGAAAAGCTCTAATACTGTGTATATGTGTGTGGGTATATATATATATATATATATATATATATATATATATATATATATATATATATATATATATATATATATATATATATATATATATATATATATATATATATATATATATATATATATATATATATATATATATATATATATGTATATATATATATATTATATGTATATTATTATATATATATATATATATATATATATGTATATGTATATATATATATATATATATATATATATATTATGTATATGTATATGTATATATATATATATATATATATATATATATATATATATATATATATATATATATATATATATATATATATATATATATATATATATACATATACATATACATACATATATATATATATATATATATATATAATATATATATATATATATATATATATATATATACTATATATATATATATATATATATATATATATATATATATATATATATATATACATATTTCAGATGAGCCACCAAACTGTAATATTCCCACCCCTCCATCAGAGTGCAGGCATTGTACTTCCCTCCTCCAGGACTCCAAGTACAGTTAACTGGTTTTCCTTAAATGCCTTCTTAAATATTACCTTGTTCACACTCCAACAGCACGTCAAATTATGAAAACCATTTGCCTCCACTTCTGTCTTAACACGCTCACACACTGTTAGATATCCAAGCCCCTCGCATACAAAAACTTTCATTATCTCTCTTCAACCTTCCCTAAGATGACCCCTACCCTTCCTTCCCTCTCGTACAGATTTATACACCTTCCAAGTCATTCTATTTTACTCTATCCTCTCTAAGTGTCCACACCATTTCAACAACCCCTCCTCAGCTCTCTGGATAATACTTTTAGTAACCCCACACCTCCTCTTAATCTCCAAATTACAAATTATCTGCATTATATTTACACCACACATTGCCGTCAGACACGGCATCTCCACTGTCTTCAGCCTCCTTCCTACAATGTTTAAAACCCATGCTTCACTCCCATATAAGAGTCTTGTTACTACCATACTCTGATACATTTTCTTTTTACCTCCATGGATAGCGTTCTTTGTCTCCACAGATTCCTCAGTAGTGCATCATCCATCTTTTTCCCCTCAGCAGTTCTGTGATTCACCTCGGCTTTCATAGACCCATCTGCTGACAAATCTATTCAAAAATATCTGAACACATTCACTTCCTCCACACTCCCTCCCTCCAATCTGATATCCAGTATTTCAATTCCTATTTTTTTGTCACTCTAATCACCCTGCTCTTTCCTATGTTCTCTTTTAATTTCCATCTTTTACATACCCTCCCAAACTCGCCCACCAACCTCTGCAACTTCTCTTCAGAATCTCTCAAAAGCACAGTGTCATCAGCAAAAGTCAACTGTGAAAACTCCCACTTTGTGTTAGATTCTTTATCTTTTAATCACACACGTCTTGTATTCACTTCTCTTACAACTCCATCTATAAACATATTAAACAACCATGGTGACATCACATCCTGTCTAAGACCTACTTTTACTGGGAAATAATCTTCCTCTTACATTCCCTATGTCTTCATTTCTTCTCTCTTCTACCTTTCTTTTTTTTATATTGCTCTCGTCTCATCCTCTCTCTCTCTCTCTCTCTCTCTCTCTCTCTCTCTCTCTCTCTCTCTCTCTCTCTCTCTCTCTCTCTCTCTCTCTCTCTCTTTCTCTCTCTCTCTCCCCTTCCACTCATTTTCTCTCACTTTCCTGGATCATAACAATTAAACTTGGGAATCACGTCGTAAAGTCAATTGTAATTATATGTTAACTACCGTGTTAATGACGACGGCTGAGAGTAGTTAATGTGAGCCTGGCAGAGTTAATGGTGGGGAGCGAGAGAGAGAGACAGTGAGAGAGAGAGAGAGAGAGAGAGAGAGAGAGAGAGAGAGAGAGAGAGAGAGAGAGAGAGACAGGGAGAGAGAGAGAGAGAGAAGGATGAAGGTAGGGAGAGAGGGAAGGAAGCAGTGTACAAAGAGAGTGATGGCCGTAGTGGAGAGAGAGAGAGAAAGAGAGAGAACAAGCAGAGTACTTGCACCAGTAACTACTCCCAAAATAACGAATCATTAAGGAAATGTCTGCTACACAGTGAGAGTGTTCTCTTACCAAGTATTACTGTTACATATATTTAAATTTTGACTCTTAAATGTCCCGTTGTCTGTGTGTGTGCGTGTGTACTCACCTAGTTGTGGTTGCAGGGGTCGAGTCATAGCTCCTGGCCCCGCCTCTTCACTGGCCGCTACTGGGTCACTCTCCCTGCGCCATGAGCTTCATCATACCTCTTCTTAAAGCTATGAATGGATCCTGCCTCCACTACATCACTTCCCAAACTATTCCACTTCCCGACCACTCTGTGACTGAAGAAATACTTCCTAACATCCCTGTGATTCATCTGAGTCTTCAACTTCCAACTGTGTCCCCTTGTTGCTGTGTCCCATCTCTGGAACATTCTGTCTCTGTCAACCTTGTCAATTCCTCTCAGTATTTTATGTCGTGTGTGTGTGTGTGTGTGTGTGTGTGTGTGTGTGTGTGTGTGTGTTAGTTCCCACCCCTCTTTCTCGAGTCTTACTTCTGTTACTTTGTCATAGAACTCCAGAAGGTTTGTGACACAGGATTTGCCTTCCATGAATCCGTGCTGGTTGTCAATTATAATCTTGTTCCGTTCCAGGTGCTCTACCACTCTCCTCCTGATAGTCTTCTCCATGACTTTGCACACTATACACGTCAGTGACAGTGTGTGTGTGTGTGTGTGTGTGTGTGTGTGTGTGTGTGTGTGTGTGTGTGTGTGTGTGTGTGTGTGTGTGTGTGTGTGTGTGTGTGTGCGTGTGTGTGTGTGTGTGCGTGTGTTTACAAGATTAATTTTACTGATCTAAGAACTGTTTCTTCCCAAGCTAATGACTATAACTATGACCATAATTTTTAAAGGGGTGGACCGGTAAGCCAGCGGAAGGCCTCGGTCAGATGACCAAAAGCTCCAACGGCGGGTCATCATATGACTAAGACCCGCGTCAGGAAACACTTGCCCGGTTTCCTGACTAAACTTACCTAACCTGTTATTCCCCCATCCCCAGGATACAACCACAACTAACACCCAGGTACCTACTTCCTGCTAGGAGAACATGGGCAGCAGGTGTAAAGCCTAACATTTCCACCCGTGCCGGGAATCGAACCATGGACCCTAAGTGTGTGTGAGCTGAGTGCTCTACCCACCGAACCTGTTGGTGAAAAGATCAAGGGTACCCATATCAATAATAGCATCAGTAACATCCACATCAATTACACCTGGCATCAATATCAAAACTCCACATCAATAACAACACTCTACGCTAATTACACATTAATAAGACCCACATCAGTAACATCAATTAAAACATCCACAACGTCAATAAGATCAATTAAAACATTCACAACGTCAATAACATCAATTAAAACATCCACAACGTCAATAACATCAGTACTGTCAACTACGTCATTTACATCAATAATAACAGCCACATCAATAACACGAATGATTATATTCCAAAATCAGTGACATCAACAATATCCGAATCAGTAATATCCACATCAGTAACATTGATAACAAATCATCAGTACCATTAATAACATCACAACATCGGTAACATAGATAGCAACACCTACATCAGTAACAACATCCACATCAGTAACATCAGTAACAACATCCGCATCAGTAACATAAATAACAGCAACTATATCACTGACAATACCTACATTAACATCTGTAACACTAAGGCAATCAGTAACAACATTCAAAAGATCAGTAACATCAGTGAGAATAACCACAACATCAGCAACAATACCCACAACATCAGCAACAATACCCACAACATCAGCAACATCAATAGCATCACTTACCACATCAACAACATTATTATCATCACCCACAACATCAGCAACATTAATAGCATTACTCACAACATCAAAACCAATAACCACAACATCAGCAGCATCAATAGCATCACTCACAAAATCATCAACATCAATATCATCACCCACAACATCGACAACATTAATAGCATCACTCATAACATCAGTAACAATAACCACACATCAGGAACATCAGGAACAATAACAACATCACCAACATCAACAGCATCACTCACAAAATTAACAACATCAATATCATCACCCACAACATCAGCACCATCATTAGCATCAACCACAACATCAGCAATATCAGTAACATCAACATCAGTAAAAATACCCACAATATCAGCAATAATATCCACAACATCAGCAACATATATAACTACACCCCACAACATCAGCAACATAAATAAAAACACCCCAAAACATCAGCAACATCAGTAACACCCCACAACATTAGTAACACCACACAACATCAGTAACTCCCCACAACATCAGTAACACACCCACAGCATCAGTAACACCCCACAACATCAGTAACACCCCACAACATCAGTAACACCCCACAACATCAGTAACACCCCACAAAATCAGTAACACCCCTCAACATTAGTAACACCCCACAACATCAGTAACTCCCACAACTTCAGTAACACCCCACAGCATCAGTAACACCCCACAACATCAGTAACACCCCACAACATCAGTAACACCCCACAACATCAGTAACACCCCACAACATCAGTAACACCCCACAACATCAGTAAAACCCCACATCAGTAACACCCCACAACATCAGTAACTTCCCCACCAACATCAGTAACAACCACAACATCAGTAACACCCCATACATAAGTAACACCAACAACATCAGTAACACTCACAACATCAGTAACACCCCACAACATCAGTAACACCCCACAACATCAGTAACAACCAACAACATCAGTAACACCCCACAACATCAGTAACACCCCACAACATCAGTAACACCCCACAACATCAGTAAGAACCCACAACATCAGTAACACACCACAACATCAGTAACACCCCACAACATCAGTAACACCCCACAACATCAGTAACAACCCACAACATCAGTAACACCCCACAACATCAGTAACACCCCACAACATCAGTAACAACCAACAACATCAGTAACACCCCACAACATCAAGTAACACCCCACAACATCAGTAACACCGCAACATCAGTAAGCACCCACAAATCAGTAACCCCCCAACATTAATGTACCCACAACATCAGTAACTCCCCACAACTTCAGTAAACACCCCCACAGCATCAGTAACACCCCACAACATCAGTAACACCCCACAACATCAGTAACACCCACAACATCAGTAACACCCACAACATCAGTAACACCCCACAACATCAGTAACACCCACAACATCAGTAACACCCCACAACATCAGTAACACCCACAACATCAGTAACACCAGCAACATCAAATAACACCCACATCATAAGTAAAACCCCATCAGTAAGCACAACATCGGGGAGACCCACAACATCAGTAAAACACCACAACTCAGTAAAAACCTCCATCAGTCGCCCCACAACATCAATGGCTGCCCACAACATCATTGCCCCACCCATCAGCACCCCACACATCAGTCCCACAACATCAGTACACACAACATCAGTCACACAACATCGGGACACCCCAAATCAGTCACCCCAAAATTGGGGGCCCACAGCATCAGTGACCCACCCCCATCAGTACACCACATCAGGGAACCCCCATCAGTGCACCCACAACATCAGGGGAAAACCCCTACAACGGTTGGGCCACAACATCAGTCCCCACAACATCAGTAAAAACCAAGCATCAGTAACACCCACAACATCAGGTAACACCCCCACAAAATCAGTCACCCACAACATCGAACCCCACAACATCAGTCTTCCCCACAACATCAGTCCCCAACCTTTGTCAAAACATCAGTAACACACAACATCAGTAAAACCACAACATCAGTGAACACCCACATCGGGAATCCCCACAACATCAGTCACCCACAACATCGACACACATCAGTACACCACACATCAGTAACACCTCACAACATCAGTACACCCCACAACATCAACCCCCCCCCACAACATCGGCAACACATCAGTACTTACACATCAGTACACCCACACATCAATAACCCCCATCAGTACACCCCCACATCAGTACCCCCCCACAAATCGTACTTCCACTTTGGGAACCTTTTAAAATCACCCCCCACAGCTGGGAACCCGACACATGGGAACCACAACTCGGGGACCCCCACAACATCGGGACAACACATCAGTACACCCCATAACCAATTACACCAACACATCAGTCCTCCAACATCGTCGCCCCCCGGCGTGACCCCACACATCCAGTACACCACGCATCAGTGCCACACATCAGTTCCTCCATCAGTAACACCCCACAACTCGGGGGAACCCACAACATCAGGGGACCACCAACATCAGTAACACCCACATCAGGACACCCCCCACATCAGTGGGCCCCACATCAGGAACCACATCAGTACACACCCAACATCAGTCCCCCATCTAAACCCACACATCGGGCCCCAAATAAACCCCCATCAGTCCCCCCAACATCGTAAAACCCCCAACATCGTAACCCACAACATCGTAACCCCCAAACCGTCACCCAACATCAGTCTTCCCACCCCAGGAACCCATCAGTAAACCCCAAAATCGTTTTTCCCCCCACAGTAACCCACAAAATCGAAAAACCCCCCAAAATCGTAAAACCCCAATCGAAAACCCCCCTCAAAACCCCCACACATCGGCCCCCCCAAAATCGTGGCTTCCCCCTCGTGCCCCAAAACAGTGGGAAACCCCCATCCGTCCCCCCCATCGTCACCCCATCAGTCCCAACATCGTAACAAACCCCAACTCAGTAACCCCAAAAAATCAGTCAAAACATCAGTCCCCCAAC